>JAHQZX020001660.1:0-93575 GCA_019804575.2 Pseudotulostoma volvatum
AATGCTAAGGGTTATCCTGCCGGGAATAATATAACGTGTTTTCGACGTGTTTATCTTCGACGCGAACTGCGGCCTGTTGTTGATGCCTAAGGCAGAGAGGAGGGTGCTGAGGAAAGGGGGGGGGGCGGGTATCAATAGCCAGGACGGTCATACTTTACTCTTTTGTAGACCAGCCAGACTTACAAAATTCAGGGGTATCAAGTGCTCTCCTTATCCTGATCCTTTTATGGGCCTGCTTCATAGCACTCCACTGAGTGGACCAACAAGTCTCTAGCACTACCATAGGCCATTAGCGTTGTTAACTTGACTAGCAGCACTGGCGGGATTTTCACAGCTCAAAGTAAAATACATGTTAGACTCTTCGCGGACATAAAGTACACGTTTCCATCCCAAACGTGGGACCAAAGCGTCTGCACATAGTGGTACTCTGAATAATGGAGCCCCAGTACGCTGGGAGGAATTTTAAACGACATTTCCCGGCCCTACAGTATTATTATATGGCGATACTGTCATGGGGGAACAAACTCCCCCTCCTGAGGATTTTAGGTAAATCTTGAAACAGCGGCAAAACACGGGCTCAGATGAATATAAATATATAAATATCACCAATGAATCCAGCGACGGCGACTCTACAGTTGCATGGAAGATCTTGTCAATTTGTTGGGACATTAGTGGAATACAAATTCAAATGTAAAGCGGTTTCAAAAGTCCAAATTACGCATACCCATGCCGACCTGGTTATGCCCGAGCCACACGATTTTGGGAGTAGTCCCGACCTCCTCAGGAAGTAGTACGGCCAAACAGTCCGCTTCTACACACCGAGAGAGAGATACAACTATCCATGAAAGAAGGGGGGGAGGCATGTAAGTTGACACCGACAATCTCCTATGACTTGTTAACGGTCATGGCAAAACATGGGCGGATAGGAAACTGGTGGCGGGTAAGGATTTACGGGAGGTCACCATCCCGAACAGAGAGATGCATGGAATCAAATCCCGAGACCCTTGTGATCATCGGTGGAATTGACGGCTTTGATGACGTGCCGTCACCGCCGACCGTGTGCCGTTGCAGAGACCGTACTGGGGCCGCAGGTTGCGCAGGAGCAACACAGGGACACTGACCTCCAAGGTTAGAACAAAAAGTCCTGATCCTGGTCCCAGGAGGCATTGGCTAACCGGGTGGCCGGGAAAACCCATTCACACAATTTGGCATAGTAGAAGTGTGGTCGATGTATAAAGGTAGGTTGACGGGTCCATTCATTCATGGGTCATAGGCAAGATTAGCCAGCCACCCGACGAAATTGGCGTGCGACACAGCACCTTGCAGGCGCATATCCTGCCTGGTCATAACTTCGAGCTTACGCCATATAGTCTTTCCTATGGCCCATGAATGAATGGACCCGTCAACCTACCTCCACACATCCGCCACGCTTCTACTATGGCCGAATTGGATGAACAGGTCTTCCCAGCCGCCCGGATAGCCAATGCCTCCTGGGACCAGGACCAGGACTTTTTCGCCCGGTGTTCCATCCTGGCACTTCGCAATGGTCAGCTTCCTCCAACCAACAGCAAGCTAATCTACCATGTGCTGGGAGATAAGGGAACATACCACACCACCGACAAGGCCCACCCCGAGCGGTCTCTGCAATGGCATACGGTTGGTGGTAATGAAGCTGCGATGGCATGTCATCAAAGCCGTCGTTTCCACTGGCGATTGTTTCCCTGTTCACCCAGGATGGTGACCTCCCATGAATCCTTACCCGTCACATATTTCCTATTCGCCCGTGTTTTGCCATGACCATAAACAAGTCACAGGCGATGTCGGTTGTATGTCGCTCTCTCTCGGTACGCAGAGGTGGGCGGACCGTCTAACCGTACTACTTCGAGACTACTCATAACATCGTGTGACCGGAGGTTGTTGAGGGATATCGGATATGAAAGCTGACAAGCTCTGAGCTGCAGCAATAGCAGCTGACATACGAGCTGGCGGATAAGGAAAGATACTTGAACTTGACTGTACTTGTCTCTGTTGTTAATGTATGGTATGCACAGCACGACCCTGCCTACTGCCATCGTAGACCGCCTATACTCCTGGATTAGTCTACGATGTGCTCGTCATATCCGCAAGCTGGACTTACCTTCTCTATAACTCTTCTCTCTTTGCTTCCTTTCTTTTATGCTTAGTGTGTTACGGAAATCGGGTATGGGAGCAAAACCGTCGGCACTAGCAACAGCTAGCCTATGGAGCAGAAATAGATCTCAGTATAACCGTAACTCAATCTCTTATTATATATATATATAGGTGGTATCACTAGGTAAATCTCTGCAGTGTAGGTGGCCGCGTAGGCGGTTGTCAATATAAACGTATATAATGTAGAATCTAGAATACCACATTGCGTTTGTGGTACAGTATTATTTATAATGCAATACGTTCCTTAATAGTATTCAGCTCAGCTTGGCTTTCCCGTACCTTGGTGTCATGGCTAGTTCCCTCCAGATGTCATGCTTTAACTTTTTCAACTATAGGGCGTACCTATCCAGCTTGGCCGCACCACCCAAACACAAATGGCTAGTAGGTTGGCTACCTATCCTAATCTCATGAATGACTGTTACGATCTTTACAATCCCGCCAATGTCTACAGTATGGGAGTACTATCGTACCTAAGAGAATATGCCTGGGAGCAACAATTGTAGAGATGACTGAATGCTTGAAGAGCTGCAGCTGGATAAGTATGGCTCCGGGCAGACAGCAGGCACCTCTGAGCGGGGTCCTCCTACGCAGTTTCTTTGTAGATGAGGTGATTAATCTCCCGGAGAATCTAGATTGTGTGGTAGATTGTGACCTGTGGGCAGTCAGGGTCTATGACTCAAGTAAAATAAAATGAAACAAAACGGAGGCACCGTTTTGTTTATATCCTCCATTCTCCTGCCTTCAGCAAATGTTGATGAAAATAGCTATCATACATGTTTATGCGGAACGTTTAGAAAATATAATAGTATGGCACATCTCTAATTAGTCGCACCGGGAACAACCCTACCTTTTCCTGGGGACTATGGAACAATCGCCCGAATGTTCATGAATATTCCCTACATTAGGTGCCCACACAACGTCGTGACTATGCCAATGGCACCATTAACTAACCTGTGCTTCATCCAAATGTCCTCGGTCAGCACGACCTAAGAACCTATACCAACGGCTCTATAAAAAATTAAGGTCGTCAGCATCTAATCCGGCATCCTTCGTCGACGTCTCGCATAGTATTCGCGACAATAGCTATACAGTTGGTAGTAACTTGGTACCAATTACCATTATTCTTCTTACTATCCTGATCCGAATCCAACTGACTGCCTTAGGCAACAGCTGCATTTCAGGGATGCCTGATGATCTTCATCCTCGATTGTTGATATCTCTTACGTTCCTGCACTGGTCATGTAGGGTATGATGTGTTCCTTTTTCACTTCACTGTGCAGAAGAACAACAGTGAGTGCATAGTTCACACCAACCACCATCCTATTAATTCTTCTTAAATCCCATCCTCCTTGGGTAACAGCTGCATGTCGGAGGACTGTTTCCGGTCTGAACTAGATGATTCGGAGAGGGCCTGCAACCGGGATCACCGGGAGATCTCGTGAAGGGTAACACCCATACTTGTGAGGAAGTTCATATGGTGGATTACCTATGACTGAGTACAAAAACCTTCGCTTGAGGGATGGGGTTTATGTTCTTTTCACGCTTCCCTTCTTCCTAGATCATGGTATGGAGTTCCTTCTCTTATATTAGACTAGAAGTGACCCTTTGTTCCTGAAATCTTCCCACCTTTTCATCTTTACGTTGGGGAATTGCTCTAACATCACTTAACGCGAAGGCGGATTCCTAAGACCGATTTTTTTTTTTTTCAATACTAAAAAGGAAGCACTGATATTGTAATGTTAGCCAATGCTCTGGAACTTTTTCTTATACTCGTTACGGTTCAGCCAATCCAGGCATGTCCATTGCTGGGGCCTTTTTTTAACTCAAATGTACCAAGTACAAGTATCCCCTTCCGCTCCAGTTGCCGGAGCTCTGTCTGGAGTCGAGACACAGCTCGGAGTTTCCAACAGAACAGAATTCTACCAAAACCTCACACAATTTTTTTTTCTAACTACGAGCTGTGTATGAATCGCATTGGCCAACCGTATGAAATCCTTGAAAGACCACCGGTTTAAATTACGACAGTCACATGAGGAGATACGGTAGACAATATTAGAGTGCTTAGTCATGTAGCTGTTTGGATGTAACAACCATTTCTGGAAGGAACTGATTGTGAAGAGCTTGCTTACGCAGGCAAAAAAATAAGACCCGCTATGCTATAGCAGTAGGTGGTAAATGCTTCTCCTTGATTATACATAAGTGTCTCAAGCTTTAAATATATACACTTTTGAAAGTAACATAAAAAGAAAAATCATCTGAAAGTGCCACCCATCTATGATACACTGAATCCTGAATCTCACCGGTTCCATCAGGAAAAAGGTGTAGGACTGTCTCATGATTTTATGACACAGTTCACTGAAGTCAAGGACCGCAAGTGACCCTGCCATAGAGAATAAGTCAAGCTAGTGAGAAGAAAGGAAAGAGTGAACAATCTTCAGAGGCAACCGGGCCTTTCCTAGCCGTTATCTTTGACGTATATCCAAAACACTTTACTGCTAAGGTAAGAAGGTGAGAGATGATCAGGAAACGTAGGCTGATCCGATGGGGCTCAGAGAGTTTCCCGTGAGCAGATATCCATTGGAATCCATAAAATAAGCATAGCGTTCAACACCCGGCTGGGAGTCAAGCCAGGGAAGGACTACATTGAGGAAGGCAGCTTGAGCATCAGAGGAGCCGGTGGCGCCAAACTCAGTGATCCAAATCTTTGACATGCCGTACTTGGCAGCAAGGGCGATAGCTTGGGTGACGTGGGCTTTGAAGTCGTCCACTTGACTGGCGTCATTGTACCAGTGGATCACCATAAAGTCCGCATTACAGTTACCACCACAGCTGTCGAAGTACTGTTGCATCCAGTTCAAGCCCATATTGCCCCCGCCATTGGTAACCGCGGGAGTTCCGAGGGAAGCCCTCCCTTTGTAAGGAGAGATGTACTGCTGGTAAAGTTGGGCTGCATTACTAGGTGAGAGATTGGCTTGCTGGGGTTCGTCTGGCTCGTTGAATCCAAGAATGTGACGACTACCGGAAGCAAGGCAAGATTCGACATCATTGTTCCAGGTACTAAATGCCTTTTGTCCCCACAGTTGGGGAACGTATTCCACACCAGTTGGGATGGTACCACCGGGAGACGCCCACCAGTTATAAGCCCATCCGACCGCCCCCGTATGGCTCAAGATGGAAATAAGAGAGGCATCATTGTACGCAGCACCGCGCTTGCCGGACGAGACCCTCCGGTGTAGTTTAGAATGGCCTTGGTGGGGAACAGCTAGACCAGCTGAAACCATTAGGCATGCTGCGAAAAGACTGGTGAAGGAAACCATGCTTGAAGCGATTGCGGTATTGATTGGTGAGGAGAGAGATAGAACTGAAGCAGTATGAAGAATCAAGGTCTCGGTTATTTAAAAGGAATGAATTTGACACCCAATTCTGCTTCTCTCGAAAGGTCTTAAGAAAATAATAATGAAGGGACACGGGCTTCTAAGCAGGTAGGCTCAAACCAAAAAAAAGGAACAGTATAGGCTGGTCACAGAAATAAAGAACGTTCGCTGTGCACCTGCACAGGTAGGTTGGTGGCCAGTGCGTTGTATGAATCTTTGAGAAAGAGAAAACTAGATGGCCAACAGCCATTTATACCAACAGAAGTGTACCCTTAAATACTAACTATGAACTGTACTAAAAAATGGCTGACTACTTTAGGAAGGGTTTCCTGGCGCCGATTTGGCGCCAGGTTCCACCTGCATAGTGTCATTGCTCCCCCTGATTTCCCTTCTCAAATCATATCGTTCCTCGGTTAGGATAATACATAATTTGGGTTCTTCCGTTGTGGGGTTGAAAGGGACTAGAGATTCGAAAATCTGATACATGTGAGTAAGATGGTGCTAACTTTTACGGTTCATCACTGTCGGAGACAGCCCCATATTGCGGGTTGCTATTGGCCCAGCAAAGTGTTTTTGGAAACCGTCATCTTTATCAGGGCAACCCATTATTTGATTGGCTTCCCTGATTCGGATTACGTCGTCGCTTTGTCCACATTACCAGTTAGAATTTTGTGCCGAAACAAAAAAATATTATTATTGACTCTCTCGGTGGGCAATAATGATAACTCATATTAATATGATATGAAACCTGTGGCTATTAAGTTTACGCGGACGAGTAGGTCATTAATATTGACAAGACAATGAGCATCATGGACTCACTTTTTATCTTTTCTCCCTGCATTTCAATCCTGACCTATTCGCTGGAGAAGAGTCGGCTCGATTATTAAAAGCACAGTAGTATACATCGCTAGTATCATTCAAGTTAGTAGGATGAAGTGTACCAAATAGTCCACTTGCTTCCGCACCATACTATTTTTACTCCTATTAGCCTGTATCATTTTCAGGGAACTTAAAAGATGGGTTCGGATCTGACAATTAGAATGGCAAACAGTCAAATATTAAGGGACTTCTCCCCCCATCATTATATTATTGCCCCCGTGATACTATCTGTACTCATACACATCCAGAAATCCCCCGCATTATCGAATCACCTCATTTTCGGCTATCGATAAATTGCTAGTTACCGGGACTTTCTGCAATCCCACGAGTACTCCGGCCATAGAATTGGCCCTTATCTCCTTAGGTTTGCTGTGTATCGGTGACAAGAAGCATAGTATAACATGGAGTATATCCACTACCGGTCGTTTGTCGGATTGTCATGACTGGAATGTACCCTGCGGTGATGCCTTGGGTAGAAGTTGATCTGCACTGATACGTCCAGAAGGACAAATCTGGTACAAATCTGGTAAATGATGAAATTTTTTTTTCGTTAATAAATCATCCGCTACTACATAGTATAGGTATGTAGTAACATGGCAGCATGCAAACTACCCTAATATATTGATACTGTAATTTTTCGTACAGGGCATACGTGTACATTATTCCATTATCAGCTTTATGATAGAGTAGCTAATAGCACACTATGCATGTACATGTACATCATCACAATGTTCTCCCTGGTTCTTCTCTTAACTATCATAGGTACCGGTAATAATTTGTACTATCAATAGCCGATCGTCCAAATCTGCGCCATTCCGTCCAGGACGTTACTTTACATTAATATTGTGGAGTATATAATATATCGCCCTGCTGCTCACCCCATAGTCAAACCCTATGGGCAAAGTAACTATAAAAAGTAGTGTATTCGCTGATATAGTTGTGCGGCACACATGCGGTATCACGAAACGGTGTCAGTCTACTTTCGGAACACCACCTTTAGTTCCGCTCGGGTATTTTGTGGCAGGGAAGACAATCGCTGCCTTATTGATTATTGGACAGTTTCAGTATCCGCTCTGTTCCCACCTTAATTGATTATTGGGTCACTGAATAATTGCAACATTGTAATTTACAATTGTCACATGACGTTAATTATAGTAATCACCGCAAAATAGTATTTAGTAACACTTCAATGTGGTATACCGACCATACCATTGCTATTTCTACAGCCATAAATGAATCAGCAGCATCGACATACCCATCAGTCAAACAAGTTGATGACAATATTCTGTCTGTATTTGCATATAGACACCAGCCATCTCGTCCAAAGGTGGAGGTTTATTTGTTATGGTCGAGGCCTGCATTAGTAAGACTGCATCACTAGTGTTACTTAGGAGGGAATCGTAGACTCGATTGTCTCGTAATGTCATTAGCATATTGAACTGTGAGGAAGCTGAAATGAAATGCATTTATAGCTATCGCTGTGATACTCTTACAAGGGAAAGAAAGGTAGGTGCTGAAGAAGAGAATGTGCGCTAATCGACTGGCTTGGTTCCGAACAAAGAAAGGTCAGTCGCTGGAGATAGAGGTCCCTGACATGAGACACTGTGAAATCGACCGAAGAGCTACTAGTGTCACTAAGTTGGCATTGCTTGAAAAACTAGGAATCAGTAAATCGGCTATAGGCACTTGTTAAAAGGTCACGTTAATATGGCGCAAGGGGGGGTAATAAGAAGGTGGAAAGACCTGCACAAACTTGAGTTCTCTAACATGATCAAAGCATTTGAAAAACTCACATCAAATTGTAATTTCAGGCAAGCAAGCCTTAGGCTAGTGGATATTTACCAAGCATACCAATAACCCTTCCATCCTTAGCAATCTCAAGAGATTTAACGTCTTTCCTGCAAATCTCAGCACTAGGCTATCCAGGAGCTAGGAGCTTAGAGCAGCAAATACGGCTAATAAAGCGCTGATCAGCAAAGGCATCTATTGGGCTTCAATCAGTACCCAGCAGCGGTCTGTAGCCCTAATAACGGTTGTTAATTTATATGGTATGTGTCCGAGGTGGGTGGAGATGCTCGCGCTTTTGCAAGAGTTAGCTGAACTGCAAAGTCCATGTGCTCGCTTTTATTCCGTTATAACCTAGCATAGGTGCAACGTTAACTGAACAACATAAGATGTGGCTTAGAAAAATTGACACTGTAAGATATGTAAAGCTTACCGAAAACGGGATGGTGTAAGTACAGGCGTGCCCAGAGCAGTATATGGCACGGAAAATGGAAATGAGGAAAGAATAATAAAGGAAAGGAATCTGACGCTACGGAAAGCCTTTTCCCAAAGATTTTGCACTGATGTGATTTATTCACTTGTAACTTAGTATGATACTACATATTACATATCATACTAGGAAATGGGGTTGTCATCTGATACTAAAGTGGTTCCATTGATCTATATTTATCAATCACTATCTACATGATCGGTAAGAGTATGATAAAAGAACCGACCAAGGATATTCGAACATAGAAGTTACACCCAGGACAGACGATTTGATCTTGAGAAACCGCAGAGAACTTATTTGCTCAAGCATGTCATGAAATTCCACCGATCTCTCCCTTAGATACACGAGGGGGGCACAGCTCTAATCACTATACGGACATGGAACTGCATAGATTGCATGTGACACAACATCATGCAGTGTGTCAGTAGGTATGGTGGATGCATATTAGTACGTCATTAATATTCTACCTTATATCCGAATACACAAAGTCCCAAGTCTGACATATGAAATGCATGTAGTTGAGCTGTACCTCCTCCGTCCATAAGAAATTGAAGCACACATTGCTTCCATTATACAGATATATCTGTATATACGTGTGTTGATCCTTCAAAACCTGGGGCTATAGCTACCTTGGTGTGAACTTACTGTAAGTGCGTTGTATGAACTTAGTTTTATCTGGATTACCCGAGCTGGTCTGAGACATTGAATCGTGAGCTTTTCCGTCATTAACTAAGTCTACTTACCTCCTTAAATTTCCCAAGTTGATTAAAAAAAAAAAAGATTGGCATGATCGATAGTTTGAATGGTTTTGAACGGTTCAGATTTCGATACTGATGCTATTCCATTGCCGATAGGCTACTATGTAGTATGCATGACAACGGCGTAGACCATGAGGCAGAGATCGCTGGGGTCCTATCGGAGATCCCAAAGCTATCTTCTAGTAGATGCTTTTTATTCCAAGATTATGTAGTTTTGTGGCCTTAGACATTACTATGTGAAAATCAGTCAAAATCGCCGCTACATCCACCATAGAGGCTAGCGATCATCACCAGGAAGATACAGCTTCTGATGAGATGTCAACCTTTTCCACTCGCCAGACCCGTATGCTACGCCTTGGTTGTAGAGCTTCATTTTGGAGAGGCAACTATTATAATGTTTTTCACATGCGATAATGTGGTTGGAACATTCTCCTGTAATCCTACAATGGTGTAATCACAGTATTCCTCGAGCCTATATATCTCTTGCTGTTATACCGAAAATATTCAATGTGATCGAACTCACAATGAAATTTTGGGCAAAAGGGAATTCGGTGGTGATAGGCCTCAGTTTTCTCAATTTTGCACTTCCGGGCCATGAAGTGTGGTTGTATGCTCAAAAGCCGCCTGGCGCAACAATCTGGAAAAATGAATGCATAAGTACAAGGCTTCGAGAAATCGAAGGAAACTAACCTTCTGCATCGCATTTTGGGGAGACTACCACACTCTTCACAATCATTCTCTTGTCTTTTCTTGCATTGGGCACAAGACTTGTTTTGAGATAACACCTGCAAGATTCTTTTTGGCGCTCGCAGTTGTTGCACTCTCGCCTTAAATTGTAGTTGCCGTTATGGATCGTTTGCTGTTAACAGTGGTCACATTTAGTGCCTTCGATGCAGTTTTTGCATTTTGGTAATGGCTGACGAGCTTCACAACGTGGCTTGGGATACGATACTCGAGCTCGAATCTTTTTTATTGGGCCATAAGCCTCGCTTTTGGAGTATTGTTTGTAATTGATGCATTTAGGGATTTCCGTGACGGTCCCTGCTACAGTATCTGGCTGCTTACTGTGAAACATTTATTAAACGACTTTAGTCGTATCTCCAATCTTGAGTATATCAGCGTCTCGGAGGAAAGGCTGCTGGCCACCGTTGTTCTTATTCATTTCTGAAACGAGAAGCGCATCCTCTGCATATATGGGGTGAGATGTCGCATTGTCGAAAAGGAATCGGTATCCCAAGCTAGGTAGAGCGCTTCAGCGGAGTTGCCTGCTTTTCAATTTATTCTAGGAGCTTTTCACCATTCCAAGTCCTTTGATCCTTGCAGTATTCAAAATATTCCACGGTTTTGAGTGCATACCTGACTCTCTTAGTTACTCTTGCCCCCGAGAAGCGACAACGGATTTAGCCTGCAGCTCTGAAACCGTAATCCCCTTTCTTTTGCCTTAACCAACCTATCAAATATATACTATACTTGACTTTGGGCCATACTATTACCCTCCCAATGTATTACAGTTACAATACATGATCAGTCAGTAAATCCAAATGAGTGCCACTGATTTTGAATGTCCGCCACTATAGGAAAACTAACGTGAAAAATAACCTTGAACAAGAACGGACTTTAGCCACAACAACACTGATTCAAGTTAAGATTTGAGGTCCGTAGAAGTATTATTATTTCGATATTAGAGAATAAATAAAAATTTCAATAAGACCTTTAGTTACAGCGTAAGTTAGCTCGCGAGGGGAAAATAATTAAGTTGATTATCAATTGTTACTGGCGTAATACTAACCGCTAATCCTAATTAGGCAATAAATTACGACTAGTAAATTCTTCTGAAAAATTTCTTCTTATATGATCAATGTGCAAATGGTGCAAACAAGTAGTACTAGTTGAGCTCCGGCTTGTTGGTTTGAGTAATCTTGGCTAACTTAATAACTTATAAAGCGATTTTTATAGCGCTAAGCCGTTTTGGTGAGAGGCGGGAAGGGGTTGTCCAGTTTAATGAAAGCCCATATCCCATATATATTTGATATTCGACCAATAATGGACACAGAGAGTATGTTTGCATCTCAAGCAAAAAGTGACGAACATACTGCTATTCACCGTCTCGACTGGTACTGTAGCGCCCAACTCTCTTCCAATCTAATCAGAATTCACTGAAGTAAATCGATATTGACGCCGGCAGGTCTTCGATAGTGCGGATAGTGGATGGCGATAATAGTGCGACTGAGGAAACGGGCGTCAAGCGAACGTTCAATAATCGATGTGTGTACCTAAACAAAACAAGGAGGACAAAACCCTCCTATCAGCACTTGCGCGTACTGGTAGGCCCTTCCACCTAGCTCAACTTCATTTGGGGGAGTCACGGCAGGCTGTGATGGTACAGATGTCGGGAGTTTACAAAGGCAATAAGGGCTGGTCTTGCTACCACTATCTTGCATTGGACCCCACAATGTGCAAGGATAGACTCAACAGCTAAGTGGGAGCTTGTTGAGGTTTGCGGAACGACGTCGCGGTAGCAAGGTACCTGAGGAGGGCCGGCCAGCTCCTCGGGGGGGGACGGGGTGGTAAAGGGATAATACAAGATGGCAGTACTAAATGAAGAAGTACGGGCAACAGGCCATGCCGTCCAAATATCAGGAGCGTGTAGTTTTTCGAGGTTCCTACCTGAAAGACAATGATAGGAATGCCGCTGATGTTCAGCCAGCATGGTGTTGTATGGTTGCGTTAAAACCGGAGGATGATCCAAAGTGAAGAGGAGGAGGAAGAGGAGAAGGAAACTGAGATGTTGATTGATTGATTCTTGAAGATTTATCATGAAGATGAAAGGCGGAGAAAAAAATGGCAGGGAAAGTAGGGAGAGAAGCTGGTATTTAAACTCTTCAGGGAACACCCATGAAACGCCCTAAATTAAGCGAGAATCTCTTCCATTATTGAGAATGGTAGCTGCCTGGCCTTTGCTGTCTTCTAATTGGAAGATCTCTTGGTTATTGACAAATATTGGTGAACGGGTGAGTGAGTGAATGAATACTGGTTAGGAGTTCCCGGTGACTGGAAACCGGCGGATATAAGAAATGTTGACCTTAATCGCCTTCTATATGGATAACAAAGCCCGGAAAGTGCAAATCATGATAAAGGGTTAAATTAGGCAGTGACCAGAGCTCCGCTCCGCTCCGCCTTTCCCTAACGGAATAAGCCATAGCTGTGAAGCCCCGTGAAGAGGATGCCAATTAACGCATTTAGTAAGAGCCGGCATAAAATGCAGTAAGATTATTTATCTTTAATTTCGTACAGTACAATAATAATATAGCTATGGTTTCTCTGTTATTAAGTATCTTGCACGCGTAGCGGAGTATGTTACTTAAGCTTAGAAAAATAGGGGATGGATTGGTGCCTGTTAGGGAATACCCCTTATAAGTAGTAGGAAAGATCCCTACTACTACAAAGAGTTGGAAGATCCCCACGGAAAGAGTTGGGGAGCTTCCTACAACTGTAAAGAGCTGGAAGATCCCAGCAGAAAGAGTTGGGAAGATCCCTACACACTACAAGAGTTAGAAAGGGCCCTACACAACCGCTAGAAGCTGACTCTATAAGTAGAGCTGTTCTCCCTCTCCTTGCCCTTCCTTTTCCCCCTACAACGAATCCTTTTTGTATATATAGGAAACCTTAGTTAGTTATAACAAAGGTCTTTATCCCGTAACAGTGCCTGCCGGTGACAGAACACAAGCACACATTTCTGTAACTGACGAGGACTGTGATACCATATAATGGAAAAGATTAGTTGGGTATAAAAGAGAAATAACATTATAATAATAAAATGGGATTCTCTTGTTCAGCCGCTTTGGGAAACAATGTATTTAAGAATCTAGAATCCCGCATTAATATCAATGGCTCTTACTCTTTTTTTTTATCTTACTTCGTAGTAACTAGACCCCACTGTGCGGAACATCCCATCGGATTTGGTACCTCCTTTGATATATGTTAGAGCCAATTCCTGCTGACAATGGGAAATAGAACGCCACCAATTGCTTTGTGATTATTATGCTCGCATATTATAGTGCTTTCCCTACCAAAGATCACGAAACCGGAACGGAGCATTAAGAAAGGCGTTGTTTGCTCTAGCTTTGTTTCTGTCTTGGAAAAAGGATATGTGCCAAAGAATGCCAGTGATTTCCTTGGACGGAGGGACATCTTAGCATGCCGAGTCAGCATTTCTTCTGGATTGAATTTCCAGTCTCCACGTGTGCATGGGTTATAATGGATCATGATGTTTAGCATCTTTACACATGAAGTAAGAGAATTGAATGCCCCTAGGGAAGAGAATCAAGGATGATATGATACTACACAGCCAGAAGCCACGAATAAGATTACGGGACGGCATGTATTTCTATCCTTTACGGTTTAGCGAATTGAGCAGATGACTAAGTCCCAGTGAGATTATTGAAATTGTTAGGATTTCTCCTTCCTTCTCCCATCAAGGACGCGCAGGACATCTACAGCATTATCCTTGTCTCCCTTCCGCTTCTTCGGACCTCGCTTTCTTTTATTCCCGCTTGGTCCTTCCCAGATTCCTTCCTCGTCCTCCTCGTCCTCAATGCGACTGCTTCCAAACCCATAATCGATATCTAGAATGTCTTGAGCTTCTTGTCGTCGAGCTTCTTCGAGGAACCTCTTCCTTCGAAAGAGCGTTTCTGAGTCACCCTCTTCTTCATTGGCTTCTGCTTCAGCCGATGGAGATGCTTGACGTAGGGCGGCTGCCCTTTTCAATGTAGCAAGGATGGCCGGGTCGTTTGAGAACTGACCCCAACGATCTAGTGATTCAGTTGGTTCGAGAGTGCTTGGGGCCGTCGAGAAGTAATTACGAGTTTTGGGAGGTTGTGGAGATGTCGTGTTTCTGCATTCACTAGTGGTTGGTGTCACTTGTGGCGCGTCGCCAGAGGTTCCAATTGACTTGGGCTCCCGTTCCGACTCCGATGAAGTACTATCGTCACCAATATCCCCCAGAGGGTTGTAGTCTGCGCCGACCCCTTCGAAGATATCATCATCTTTAGATTTCTCTATCGCGACGACTTTAGAAGCGGTACCAATAGGAACATCCATGCCCAAAGGCTTGGACTTTTTGTCCGGCATCAATAAACCACCTCCAGTAACTCGACTCCCGGATTTATCTAGCCATCGTACCTTTCTTTTAATTGTTCCGTCTGCATCCGTTACGAGGAGAACCTCTTTCCGTCTCCCCTGCTCGTCTTCCTCAATCCACCGCTTCTTCTCATCCTTACCATCTCCAATCTTCTTAAATTTTGACCCTAGGGATGCTTCTGCTTGTTCGGGG
This sequence comes from Pseudotulostoma volvatum, assembly GCA_019804575.2. Taxonomy (NCBI): domain Eukaryota; kingdom Fungi; phylum Ascomycota; class Eurotiomycetes; order Eurotiales; family Elaphomycetaceae; genus Pseudotulostoma; species Pseudotulostoma volvatum. The sequence goes on from JAHQZX020001660.1 coordinate 14,809, forward strand.
ACCTGTTCTGTAGAAGCAGCTGCAGCTCTGCTTGCCTTTAATTGTCTCAGAATCTCATCTCGTGATACCCTCTTCTCAGACCCAGAAGGAAGAAGTAGGGCTGCAACATCGTCTTTTTCTACCCTTTTATCCTTTCGGGTCGTGGGTATAACCTCCTTCTCCTTCTTCTCTAAGACACGGTCAAACTCTTCATCCACATTCTCGGTCATAACAACGTTTCTGTCATCCATGACTTGTTTTTTCTCGGGTAGTCGGGTAACATCTTCTCCCGCTTTCACGCGCCTCAAGAGTTCCCAATCTAAGCCTTTGATGAGGTGGGTACCACTTATATTTCCTCCCACCCCAATTTCCTTTCGTAGTTTCTCGAAGGTGGCTTGATCAATTTGATTAAGTTTGACCATCTCCTCCAAGGCTTTAATACGCTTTTCAATATCCCGAGGCTCGCTATTATCTCCACCTCCTTCATTTGGTTGTCTTAGGAATGCCTGGCTCCGGCAGCCAGTGGAGAGCTTTGTGGCCTTGTGGACATACGGAGCCTTGAACTTCTTCACAGGTGGTTGCTGTGATTCACGACGGTGCTCTGCAAGTTGACGGGCGAAATCAACGCCCTTTACTGAGCGACTGTAGATGATTAGTGAAATTTTCAGCGCGAAGTAGCAGAAACGTGTTGGAGACGTACGGAGTCATCGGGGCACTGGGTCGCGTTCGCGAGCCCAGGGCGGTGACTTTGCCGGCCTTTGAATCTCCATTTCCTTGTCGCAACGGACTCGCAACGGCTGTGCTTGGCGAAGGATTATCAAATATGAGACGCCGGAACTGCTCGTTATTCATTAAGTAGTATTTTGACTGCGTTCAGTTTATTAAGTATATAAGGGAAATATCAAAATGGTACCGTATATATATGCACGAGTGATGTGCAAAGTAAAGAAGTATTGAAATGGGTATGTATACATAATCATAGTTTCCGGAAGACGCCGCTGCGCCACTGAGGAAGAAAGATGACCCAAACCGAGGGACTTGCTTTAACCGGAACCTACATATGGCTGGGCGGGGAAAGCTATAGTTAAGAGGGTACATATGATAGGTGTTTTATCTTGGTTAGCGACCCAGACGCAGGACTAGTGCACCGCCACAGCACCACCCGAACCGGGGATGGCACTTGGGTAGTATTTGCGCGGCAACCTAACTGGTTATGGTTGTGGCGCAAATTGGCGTAAGCCACTTGGAGTACTCTGGTGGGCACCGCGGAGATTCTCCTATTGCGGAAGCCTCATGTGCGGAAAAATCACGCGTTTCCATTAAACTCCTCAGCGCCAGCCTTATCCGCTTTTCCATGCCAAGTGCTAAGTTGAGGTTGCTCTTTGCAATTATTATTAGCCAAGTCTACCTTAGTATTAATTTCTAAAATTATCATCCCATATTTTTCGACACTGGCAAGACAAGATCATTTTACTGTACCGAATTCGAAGTGGTGGGTTGTGCGATCCGATCTGCAAAATCATGGCTTTTGGACCAGTTTTGCTCCGCGGTGTCCAAAACACTCCAAGTTGCACCCAGACGGCAGGACAGAGTGCCAGCCATCTAGTCCTTGCCGTCCGCGTCGCTAACTGAGATCGGAATTCATTCTGGTAATTTGGGCCCTATAAACCAATATGAGAAAAATGTTGCCTTCAAATTCGCAAGGCACTACCCTATGTTGAGTGGTGAGGCACCTCCTACCGCGCCTCCGTATGAGCCAGTACGGCCATCGAGCTGCCTGAGGAAGAAGTCGAATCTCCCTTTATTAAAAATTTGGGAAACCATGCCAGGGTGGATATAATTCTCAGGTATATGTGGGATAAGCATGGATTCACTTTGGATCATTTCCTTCACCATCTTGTTACTTCGGAATCCGAAAACAAGTACATGTACGAACGACCAATCAAAGCTCGCGTGAAGAAGCTCGCTTCGGTAATTTTATAGAAGGAAGTGGTTGAATAGCTTGTTAACCGTTCCGATGATCATCATGAGGTCTACATGTCAGCCCTCGTGGGTCGGCTGCGTGTTGAAATCGACCGTCTTGGTTCTGCAGGTACTGGTTTAGGCAGTTTCAACGCACAAATATCTGTTCATGAGCTTGACATCCATCATATTTACATTCGGATCCGAGAAACAGCGCCAGAATTGTGTAGGCCGCTTGTATTCTGGGCCGAGATTAACTAGGGTCCTATTACTGCTACATGCGTTTCCTTCGCTTACGCCTACGCCCCCAGGTCGTATGACAACTTCCCGATGCCTTTGGGTGTACATCTTTATTCCATGGGCGTCAAACGTCGGACTTTGAGCGTATTGACTAGATCCGGTCTTTTGCCGTCGTATTCGACTATCATCCGAAAACGGGCTGAACTCGCTGAAATTGGAAAAGTATTGTCCCTTTCTTCTATGTTATGGTTGTTGCAAGCACGATGCGGTCCTGAATTACTTGTATTAACCGCCCTGGGTTGTTTCCTCTTCCGCCTCTTTTCATTTGCGGAGTCAGCCTAGCAGATCGCTCACCAGAATCCCATTCACATAATCATCTCGCCACCAAGCTTATCCCGGCTTACACGGCCACCCCGCTGCAGTTGGGTTGGATGTTCTCCTGTTGGAAAGCCCCATTGAATCCGACGAATATCAGGAGTATACCGTGCCCATTCTGTAAGGCAGCGGGTGCTAACTTTACCACTATACCACACGCCCAAAAGGCCTAATGGATGACCTGGCAGGTCATCCAGTCAGCGTACTATATATGTTAGGTCCCTGATACATTCCGAGTGCTTCTATAGCGAATATCACACAGATTTCAGATCCAATATCCTTTTAGCAACCTGCATCATAATGACGTCCTTGTCAGAGGGTGGTGTGTTGCGATGATGTATGTCCGAAGAGCCTCCTCCGCTCGACACCGTGTATAGCATTGTGGGTTAACTTCCATTAACCGATTTTGATATTCCCTCATTGCGTTTTGTGGTTCCTTCTGTTACGGTTCCGAGTCAGATACTGCCGAAGAAGACGATCGTCTTCGGTATATTAGCCAGCCTTTTGTATACTGACTCTAACGTTTTCTCATCGGCAGCGAACAAGAACCGCAGGGTGTGACATCCTGACTTTTTGGGAATCCAACCAATCCGGCACAGAAATTCGGGCTGGTCAATAGAGGATCTTTGAATCTTTATTGAATCTTTACATCTGATTCCTTTTATAAGTGACTTCAGAGTTGTAGGGTCTAAGGCAGCTAAACACGCAAACCAGGGAATCTGATCACCCAACCAACTACGCAATATATTCAGACAAGAATACGCAGGCCGGAAGTTCTGACCCCAGTGAGATTGGTAGGGAACGAGGTGGACACTTTGGTTATTTCTAGAACTAGGAGCTGGATCCCCAAGCGGAAGCTATATAGGGGGCTCCTGGGCTTAACTATATATGGCTATAAGTGCCCTGCCATACCGGATACGGTATGGCCTCAGATGACTGACAAGGTTGCCTAGCATATGCCACCTTTTTTAAAAGAAAGCAACGCCCTCGTTGCTAGTTAAATGAATAAAGTAAGAAGGGGCTTACATGCGTATTCCCGAAGCTCCTGGTTTACAAGAATTGGGGGATTAGACACTAGAATGGCGAACTCTGCAGCTACATGATGGAATTCCAAAGAGCATGGAGAGAAACGACCCTTTCCTTTCATTTCCGTTGGCAGCGTGTTTTCGTAGTCTTGGACGATTTCCTTGGCATTAGGCAAATCCTTGATCTTAAACCACTGATCATGTTCGGGGCCGTATCTTGTCCAATGAACAAGGTATTCCGTTATGTTTTTCCCTCGGCCCGAGGTCTTCCTGATTCTTCTGTATATTATGCGTTCTATTTCCCATTCATCACTACTCAGTATGTACGGCGGCGTCAGGATGGTGTGGGGTTGGACGATTAAAGGGGTCCTCTGGTGCAGGTTCAAGGTTGAGCAACGGAGATGACTGGATGGATTCTCCAGTGACGGACGAGAGCGACACCTCATTCCTCTGTAGTCCAGGTACCTCCAGGGTGCCACAAATGGGAAGAAGATTGCAAATTCAGCCATCTAACATGATGACATATAGGACTTTTTTTTTTTTCCTAGATCAATGCGGGAGTCCAGTTGTGTAGAATCAATCGATAATGACTGTAGTCAAGACATACTTCTGGCAAGTTTTGCAACCCGGGTGTTCCGGTGTGGAAATAGGAGGAAAAATAAACTTTAACCGGGATTGCAATGTTCGATTTGGTATGAAGAGTTTGTACAGAAGCAATTTCTGTCGTGGCATTATTCCGATACAGAATTGTTGTAGTCTAAAGCATCATCATGATATGTGGAGGCATTGCCATAATAATTATGCGGACCTTTTTGTTTGGATGACAAGTCTGATTTCTAACTTCCAGTGAGAGATATTTCTCACTTTAAATACTTATATACATCACTTTCATAACAGCATAAACTGAGACAATAATTATTGGAAACAAAGAAATCCGAGACATGTGACATCATAGGATAGCCTAGAATGCCATATTCAACGCGATATGACGAATCTGTAGGGTCCAGCGGTGGATTATCGAGAGTATTATCTTGAGTTGTCCAAGTAGCAGTCTGTAACTAGAGATAATTCAGACGGCATTTCATTGAGAATACAATCCAGATGAGGATAACCATAACCAGATTGATGATGATATCCATGAAGGTAACGCCGATTTTGATTGATCCTGGCGTCAAAATAGTGATCAGGATATTGAGAAGCACGGGGAAACCTTCGAGTTATAGCGAGACCCTTCCACATATTAGCTTTTGACTCCATGAAATCGGATAATGTTATATCCTCTGTAGGTTTCAGGGATATCTCGTCTAAGTTCAACATCGATTTTTGACTGGAGCATTATTAACTGATTGTAGACAGAATCACTTAGCTGCTTTAGCGTAGCGAAGGTTAGACTGTGCAAAGGCTCTAGGAGAAATTCCAGCGGAGACATCGGAGTTGGTATACGACATTTCGATGAGCTTTGTTAATGCTAGAGAAGCATGAGGCTTAAATCGTTTAATTAAGGAGGCAAGCCATCTCCATCCTTCCTCTAGTGAGGCAAGTGTTTCTTCATTTCCGTGGGTTCCGGTGTGTACCAGCTAAGAGCTGCCAACAGTGGTCACCTCGATGTGGTCCAACAGCTCCTTGATAGAGGTGCCGACCTGTCAGTAACTACTAAGCATGGAACGACTCCTTTGAACTCAGCTGCCTGGAATGGTCATCTCAAAGGGGTCCGACTGCTTCTGGAAAGAGGTGCTGACCTCTCAGTGACTACTAAGCATGGAACGACTTCTTTGAGCTCAGCTGCCAGCAATGGCCATCTCGAAGTGGTCCAACTGCTTCTAGATAGAAGTGCTGGCCTGTCAGTGACTGATAAGAATGGGTTGACTCCTTTGAACTCAGCTGCCAACAATGGTCATCTCGACGTGGTCTGACTGCTCCTGAATAGAGATGCTGACCTGTCAGTAACTACTAAGCGTGGAACGACTTCTTTGAGCTCAGCTGCTAGCCATGGTCATCTCGAAGTGGTCCAACTGCTTCTAGATAGAGGTGCTGACCTGTCAGTGACCGATAACAATGGATGAACTCCTTTATACTCAGCTGCTGGGAATGGTAATCTCAAAGTGGTTCAACTGCTCCTGGATAGAGGTGCTGACCTGTCTGTGACTACTCATCATGGAACGACTTCTTTGAGCTCAGCTGCCAGCAATGGTCATCTTGAAGTGACCCGACTGCTCCTGGATAGAGGTGCTGACCTGTTAGCGACTGATAACAATGGATGGACTCCTTTGAAATCAGCTGCCAACAGCGGTCATCTCGAAGTGGTCCGACTGCTGCTGAATAAAGGTTCCGACCCGTCGGTGACTGGTAACAATTGGTAACTCCTTTGGGTTCAGCTGTTAATCACGGTCATCTCGAAGTAGTCCAACTGCTGCTGGATAGAATTGCTGACCTGCCAGACTGATAACAAGCCTATAGATGCACTCTTTTAAACTCAGCCGTTAATAATGGTCATCTCAAAGTGATCTAACTGCTCCTGGATCTCGTTGCTGATCTGTCGGTGGCTGATAATGACACATTAACTCCTTTGAAATCCGCTGCCAGCAATGGTCATCTCGAAGCGGTTCGATTGCTGCTTGATATAAATGCTGACCTGTCAGTGACCGATAACGATAGATGGACTCCTTTGAACTCAGCTGCCAACAATGGTCGTCTCGAAGTGGTTTGACTGCTCCTGGATAAAGGTGCTGACCTGTCAGTGACCGATCAGAATGGCTTGACTCCTTTAAAATCGGCTCCTGTCTATGGCCATCTCGAAGTGGTCTAACTCCTGCTGCATAGGGGTGCTATCCTCAACTCCTAATTAGGATCGGCTTCGTTAAACTTAACTGCATACTGTCTTGGTCTTAAGTTGTCTGATTGCTGCCGATACAGACCTATCAGTGCTGGACATGAATTTTTGCGCATTCCAACTATTGACCTGGGAAATTATAATGAAACTAAACCGTCTACTATCCATTTGTTAAGGTGATGGACCGAAGATTTATTTCCTCATCGTCTAGATGCGTACTAGTTGAATATCCAAATTTGGCTTTCAGATAGGAAAAGTCAGCTCTGGTTTCTCCTGTCCTTGCACCCTTGCAATATGATATATGGCGTATGGTTTAACCCGATGCTTTTTTCCTAATTCTATGTTGTTGAACTCAATCCTTTTCCCTTATCTGTCCTACCTGTGACTTTACCACTCCATGATTAATGTTTCTAGTTTCATACTAGGAATTCATTAATCATTTATAAGGCCGGTCCGAGACGACTAAGTAATATCTTTGTCCCTCTTTGGTACTAACGCCTTTTCACAATATGTTGAACCGGCTCACGCTTATCTGTTAAACTGTATTCTTTCTGGGGCAGTTGATCCTTTCCTTAAAGGCTCCTTCTATGATCCCAATCAATATTTAATCCAATTCCTTTCTCTAGGTATCCACCCGATTTTCACTCATTAATTTATAGAGGCTTTATATTCTTCCAAAATCTCTACCCCGTTTTCACTTTGCTACTGCTTAGCCGCTATAGAGTGCTTGAGTATTGGCGACTTGTACATATCTTTAAAGCGGGTTGCGAGAAAGACAACACAATACAGGACCTAACCGATCCCGAGGCCCAACACCGCCTATATAGCAGCCCCCAGAGAGGCCTTACAGCCCCTACTCAGCATGTATCGTCGCCCACGCATCCTACGCGATTGCTGGGGACCGCCATTCCACATCTCCATCTTCCCACCACTATAATGCGCACCCACTAGGCCTTTATACGGGCTGCACCACTCGACCAAAAGGTCATAGAAATGTTGAATATACTCAACATTGCGGCCTAGTCCATTATATAGCTTCGTGCATTACAGCCACCCTCAGGAACAACCATAAAACTCTCTCGGCACGCATCGATCTCACTAGCCTTCGGGTTTTTTTTTAGATATGACCATGACAGGCAATGGCTTGAAGGTAGTTTTGATCATCGATGACTAGTCGATCCTCAGATTTTGCGCCTGAGCGCTGGGAGTGATGATCAATGACACTCCAGCCATCCACTTGCAGCGATAGGCTCGATATCCCACTACTGCTCTGCCTGGCCCACACGAATGAAGAATTTAGAGGATCCCAGGCGACTATTCATCCTTGATATTCAGTAGCAGTAAAGATATAGTTAGTGATTGTGAATCCCTAGTAGGAATAAACTTGGTTTCTAGCTCAATTCAGGAGCATTCGAACAATAATAGTGCATTCTCATACTTTTCTATAAATCACACCTCTTTTAACCTCTCCTCATTGTTACCAACTACTAAAAATGGCCGACTGGGAACCATATCCGCCCCGTGACCCTTGCCTTATTGCAATTGACGAAATACGAAGAGCAATTGAGTTGCTACCTCCCTCACATCTCTCCACCTAAGGCCGGTGAGATATTTGAAAATCCTGATGAATGCCTTGAGGCCTGCACAATTTTGTAATGAGTCAGGAACCTGTAATTGTACAAATGAGCAAGGAGAGCAATAAGCGGTATCACCGGCGATGTATTCCCGGCGATATATTCATCATCATAGAAGATAGGGGCTGTCATATGCCAAGGCGCTATACCTAATGCATTTTGAAAACTAATCCAAACCTTAAAGTTAAAAATGTTACTTCGGTGCTGACTATACTTTAAAGTAATGATTATTAAGCAGTACTTCTATTTCTATTTCTGGGAACAATATCTTGTGTGCTGTGTAACCATTTCCATTCAGAAGGAGGAAGAGTCACCCACACACGGCCACCTGCGGGAGATTCTGCCTAGCCAAACCACCATCATAGAACTTTGGTAGAATTGTTCATGAAACAAACCGTATGGCCTGTATACTACTACTAAAGCGAATAAAATTGAGGAATAGAATCACCACTATGTATGAGTATTAGGAAACTATTTGATTAGATCTCTACTAGTGTAATACTATCAATCAACTTGGAGCCATCAATCACTAAGCTGCACCACCATACCATTCAATCACCGGTTTGTCACCAGGTCGGCTGCCCCTCGGGCATGTACGTAGTATTAATACCAACGACCGCGAATACATTCGGCCACTTCGACGTCAATATGAGTGCGCAATCAACATCTCTTCAGCTCGACTTAGCTTCGGTAAGTCGATAGGCACCTCACCGGACTTCATGTCGTTATTATCGCTCATTATTATTAAGCATGGCTTCTTCTCACCTTTATTCCTAAGTTTGTAGCAACGCTTGCAGACATCAGCGGCACTGAGCTTCATATTGAAGTAGCTCTTGTGGCAACAGCTACGGGTTTCCATTCTCTCCCTCTCTGTGGTTTCTGTGATATTTCAACCGATCGCTAATGTTCGGCTGACGCGGCAGTACTGTCTGATAGGACAGTTTCATAGACGCTGGGAGTGGATATTGACTGCTGAGATATTTGATGGTGTCAAGGGTGAGAGAAAGGGCGGCTGCAGCCTGAGGGGTTCAATCTCACAGTAGACAGAGGAGTCTGCGAAGAGAATGTTGGTTGGGCTGCCGGGATGCCAATAGCGTCGAGGATGGTGGCTGAGGCCGCTGTATAGGTTATATCTTGCGATAGAGCTGAGAGGAGGAGTCTGCGACAAGCGTAGAACTTGATCTTGTCGCTGGGTATCAGGTCGTTGAGGATGGTGCCTGCGCTGGATAGCCGCGATATCTTCCCTCTGATTGGCAGTTTCAGGGCTATCCTGACTGTTCCTACCAGCCTGTAGAAATTCCTTTGGCCTCGAAGGATTCCTACCGCCCAAGGCCGCCAGACTTACAGATTAAGGCCAATTGTCACCTTCGACTGCTTAAAAGAGGCATTCTTAATGGCTGAGAAGGTTTGGCCGAAGAATTTTCGAGAGAGTGAGTAGTGCATGTAAAGGTCCAAAGTCCCACGAGTACCATGAATCCCGAAATTACTATCTCATCAACATTGTAACACTTAGGTAATCCACATTTTACAGCCGGTCATGTTGTAGCCTGGCCATTTTTATTTATCTTAAGGCCACTCATACATTAATTATAAGAAGTATGGTGGAGGAGATAATTTTGGTGCATGATGGAATTCCCATACAACTTCCATGTTCTGTTCCTCCAATACATGTCTGAAATGCATCAATCACAATCTCAGACCCGTACCAATCAGAAGCGGGAAACATTTCTTGGCATTGAGCAACCGACAAGATACGTACATAAGCTAATCCTAATTAGGTAAGACACTTAGTGCAGCATAACATTGCCCAAAAATCGACCCTTTTTTAAACGCCATCTACTACCCCCCACAACAATGTATTTCATATATTTAAATCATTCAGCTTATTATATAGGCCATAAACTTCACTTTAAAGGATTTAAATTTATAATGTTAATTGTTTTGGTGGAGGAGATACATGTCCAAGTTGACGGGCTCTCTTCATTTGAGGGCCTGTTTTCGCGTTCCGCCACCATATGCTGCTGTAAAACGCCGCTCGAATAAGCACTGAAGCATTTCGATAATAAGGTGAAGCTTAATGCGACCAGGGCGATGAGTATGACGACCAGGTTCTTGACAACATGATAGATTGTTCCTTGTAAATTATCCTTTGATGTCCAGAGGAGCATGTAGCAGGCTGAAGCCCGTAGTTTGTCTCGGGCCGGTAGGCCCTCGATTTCGTTCCACCCACGTGACTAAACTACACCCGCTCTCTAAAAACCCTGCAACTGCTGAATCCCCAGTAAGTTAATATAAGAGGTTTATCCCTTCACAGAGCTGCCGTTGGATCGTGGGGATTCATCAATTCCATTCCACTCACGACGGAAGTCTGCTGACTGTATCATCGGTGTTCTACGCAACATTGATCTCCTCATTGTCAACCAAAAGCATTCTCACGATAATCGCTTTGCTCGAGCTCATGCGGACTCCTCGAAATGTGAGGGAGCTCGAAAAGCTTATATACAAGGTTAGGACTCCTGAGTTGAAACTTGTTGAGGAAAATCGGTTACGGGAGCGACTGCTGCATCTACAGCAGCTGACGTATACTATATAGCTAAAGAGGAAAAGGTATAATTGTTGCTATCTCTAATGAGTGAGTATTATATATGTAGACGTAAAATCTCAGCGATATAGGAGTGGTTCTAGTCTTACGCGTATCAAGCGTAGAACCTAGTATACTACTATTTTCTCCACAAAGCTGCTACCGCGCCAACTTGAGATTGCTCGCTCAGGTGCATTTACGCGCAAGTATGGTTTACCTTGTGCGCATAGTCTTCCCCGAAGCTTGGTTGGAAATACTCAAGATTCAACCTGAAGGGATTAGCGGACACTTCTGCCTTTGATGTCAACCGGGCGCCCCTCTCCAGAAGAGCCTCAGCCGTCGGATTCCAGGCTAGGGATAGGAAACCTTGAGATTATTAAAGGAAGAGGCAGTCCAGGGGGAGCAACTAGTCGCGCTTTACCCCAGAACTCTACTCGTCTGGCACGAGTTCATGGAAGTTCAGCCGTTCGCTCAGCTCCCTCATAACACACTTCTCTTCAACAGACGAAATTGGCTGGCGGAACGATACAAGTTACTACGCCACGGTTTACTAGCGCCAGCATTAGCGTAGGATCTAGTGCGGAGGTAGGTAATGACATGCAGAGTGCACAAAGCAGCGGAATGCAAGCATGCTTAATTGAGTAGAAATGATTCAAGCATCGCTCTGCCAACTCGCGGGGGTGCCCGATTCCCAGGTGTAGCACGGACATTTTGGACGGAAAAAATGAAGTTCCGGGCCTTCCGGCCAATCTAAGCTCAAAACATTCTTACGGTCCGAGATTTTAAACGTTTGGGTTCAGGTACATGTACGATAGCACTACTAACTATATACTATACTCTACTCCTACTGCTGTTTATGGCTGCCTGGTCTGATTACTAAGGGGATAAGGCTAGCTGGAAGTTCCTCTCTTTAGCTTTTGTATTCCACATGAAGTATCAAGCAAGGTTGCCTCTAGCTGTATACTTGTATTATAGTAGATGATAGTATGATATGATACACATGACCGTGTGTGCGTGTATTTGTTTACGTCCGGTTCCCGTGACCGCAATTAGCGGCCACGCGACGGCGCAAAGCCCGGGGCGGAGCGGGACTAATAGAGTGGGATTACCTACTAATAGTACATATTTTCCATGTATACCATATCGGTAACGCCTCCTCAAATATAAGGTCTTATTCGGCCAATAAATTCAGTAGTCAGCGCCTGTACCCCACACTGCTTCGCGATATCGAACTGAGCCCTCTTCTTTCCCTTGTATGACTGCTTCTTATCAGGGGATTTCGCCTCATTTTGAATCCGTGTGTCTTAATAACCTTTCCTTCTCTCCAGGCCTTCTCGCTAGCCTCTCAGGCTGCCTTCTCTACTCGTGCTTCCTCCCTCTTTTAACTTTATCACAGCCATCTGTCGTTGCTTTTCTTCTTTCGCCCGCTTCTTTCGAAGTTTTTGGGCAGCTCTCTTGCTTTTTTTCTTCTTGATGCTTTGATCGTTCATATATGGTATTTACTTTTTGGGGGCTATACCAGCCAGCCTTTGAAGCTCGAACAGAGGCTTTCCCTTCTTCTTGCTCCCCTCCTTATATTTGAGAACCTCCTCATAACCGAAACTTGGTGCTTGAGAATCTGATTCTCCGCTTGTAGTCTTTCATATCTAGTCTACTGGTCTGCAGCGTCTACCACCTTACCCATCTCTCTCCATCGTAGACCAAGCGTTTTAGGGGGTTTGGTGGTGTAGAGGTCTCGTTAAGCTCGACGTTAAGGTCATCAAGCTTAATTATGTCGAGGATCGGCTCGGATTCCAAGGCTGGATACCTGATTTCTTCCATGCAGTACCGATATTTTTCTTTGAGAGCACTTTCCAGAAGGCTAGAAAAACGCGAAAAACTCTCTCTTGCCGAAAGGTATATGGCCACGCGTAGCCGCTATGAAGTCAGAGAGCCTCATTCGTCGAGCAATAAGAAGCTAAAGGACTAACCAAACTAGTATCTAGCGGCTGTAGACGATGTGTAGAGCAAGAAGAACAGATAGCTAAATGGATATGCACGATTGACCAAGCAAGGAGCTCCATGGTGGGAATGACCATCAACCAATATTCCTTGGTGTAGCGGTCGAACAGCTCTAGCTATTCAAATCCTAGCTAGTCATTAGTCCAACCTTTGTTAGATGAGGCGAAGTGAACGGTATGCTCGTCAGACTCGAAGTCCTCAAGCCAGGGCGTTTGTAGGCTGCCTGTTTTCGCGAAATAAATGATAGCGGGGGTAGGCATTCACCACTCGCGCATATACATGCGATAAGCGTAATCTACTCTTTATTTCCATCCTCTCCAGATCCCCCAATTTGCCGCCGGCGTAATGTTGCGAATTGAATATCCTTGTTTTTTTGCAGCCTTTCAATCATAAAGCCCTTTTCATCCATATTATTGTAATTATGTTGTTCGATGCCATATTGAGAGGTTTCACTTGTTACCTAGTACCATAATACAAGCGCAGAACTATGATATGATACATACATAGGCTCTAAGAAGATGAGCTAGAGCTAGAAGAGATTAGGCTTGGAAGGGCCACACAAGTTTTCAGCTTTGTATTCTAGTATACCAAGGTTACCTCTAGATAGCAATAATACATTCTGTCTAGGAATTGAGACGTTACAGATAGGATACGTACCAGCTCGAAGTACTTCTTGGTTATATCGTAATTATCTGCTCTCTTGCGCATCAAATCAAAGCCACATTAGTCTTTAATATTGTAGCTTTACGTTTCTCCAAAGTCACCGCGCAACCCGGTGACTGTCGACAGATTTCGAAGGCAAATTAGTACCCGAACCATTAATGGCGTAGGGGCCTCAGAAAGCTCGTTAATGTGCTTTACAAGCACCGCCTGCTGCTGAGCGATAGTAGGCATTGAATTCTTTGGCCTCTTGAATTGACTAATTGCAGAGCCCTCTTGGTGACGCAACAGCACGGTCCTGAAGACGGCATTCCCTAGCCGTTCTCCTGTAGTTAGGCAATTTCTAATCCGCTTTTTGAATTCGATCAGTATTGGCCATGCTAGGCAATTTTAAAGAAATAGCTGTGGTTATTACGGTGAGGTGCACGTGACCACTGAGGTGGACAACTTCCTAGGAGCTTTCACGTGATGTGACTCACAGCTTCCGGGAACAAATCATGGTTCGAAGCTGATATTGTGTCCATAAGGCCGCGCCACCGAGGTTTCAGCGGGGCGATTGCGACTGCATATGGATACCTAGTAGGGGATATAGTGAATGTAGATGAAGATGCTAACTACTCTATAGCTGTATCATTCGGTCATATATGATGTGGTTCTACTAGGGCTGAGCCAAAAATTGTCTTCATTGGTTCACAGCTTGCCTCATTAAATGTGCCCAATTATGGTGCCCAAGCATGGTACTAGCCTATGAGGTACGGTTTGATCTTTTAGCGATCTATATATTTAGAGTTAACTAGTTAGTAGTATCTCTAAATGGACCGTGTTGAAGTATGGCGAATTCAATACCACCAAAATGGGTCTTTAGTTCCGGGCTTTTAGCAAGCGCAGCCCCTAGCCCCTGTCTATCGGTGGAAACCTATCATAGATCTGCGTTCGGGTCTACTGAGAACTACTAGGGATAACCGGGGCTACTATCTAGCAACCTTGGTTATTCTCAATGTTGTTTCACTGTCCATAATAAATCCCATTCATTCCCACGGCCGTTAATATTCTGCTTCTTCGATTACACGCGTGGCCGTTTATTAGTATTTGTAGCTTTCCAAGCCATGACTGGTTACATATCCCGGATGATTTCGCGTTATTGGCGGGGTGGCGTTGGGTGGAGGACGGCTGCTATCTGCATGCATGTGCATGAACATTCTGCAGATGCTTAACTTCAAAAGCGGTTTGAGTTTTGACGTCTTCAATATTCCACTTCCATCTCATGGATGTGTCTTGTTAACCGTTGTGCCAACGGGCCAGCCCTACCCTATCTATGGACGGTAGGGAGAAATTCGATCTTTGTTTATGTTATTAATGGAATCTGGGAAAATGAAAATGTGGGAATGTGTGTCATTGTTTTACGTCTTTAAGCGGCCCTGTGGCTGCATATGTAGGACGGGACGGGGTAAAATATGGGAACGGCTTTTAACTGTCTAATAAAGCAAGAAACTAAAAAGGTGTCTATGTAAGACCAAACTCCCGGAAATGAAGTAAGCTTTACTCGGCAGGCCAGTGTGCTTGTCTGCATACAAACATCAAAACAAGACAAATATGCAACTTTTGGTAGAGGAAATAAAACAGTCGCATAAGAAAAAAGGGTATAGTAAAGTTGCTTGGCCGAAATTCGCTCCGATTTTGTCATAGGCACTTTTAAATTGCCAAACAAGTATGTTTCATTCTACTAGCTGGGATCTGGTTTAGTAAGTAGTAATATTGCTGATAATCTGAATTATGTTATTTTATACCTGAAATCACTATTATTATGCTCGCGTCAATCCCTGTAAGGAGTTAAGTATCCCTAACATGGCGATTACCAACCAACCTACGTGGATCACGGGAAGTGAACTTCAACCTAAGGCGCCTCAGGATTGCGCCTATGCTTTTATCAAATACATCTCGAGCGCCCTTTCTCACCCCTGATGATCCATTGAGAATACGAGAATGGGACAGACAGCCTATGATATCTCCATTCAAAATCCATTGGTAGGGGTGATTTGGATTCTTACAAGCCTCGAATCAATTTATTATTGGCTATGGCATAAAATTCAATTATTGAGGCTCTTACTGCTTGTTTGGGAGTAGATGCTACGATCGATGTCACGGTCGGTTCGCTATGTAGTCTAGGGCAGTCTAGATCTGCTTGATGTAAATAATGCAACGCGTGCTAACAAGTAGAATACTACAATAATAGATTGATGTTCATCCGAGTATTTCCATCCTTGAGCCTTCCACGAATCAAGGAGAGTAGAGACTGATTCGCTCTACCAAATCCAATTGCGACGATAGCCAGGATTCTGGTTTTGGGCAGTTGATGGGTTACTAGATATTGCATCGAATGGTAAGCGCTTCTTTAGAGCGCGTCAATCGCGCATACTACGATATTAGGTATGCATGTATGCCTATACAGCAGGGACCTTATGGATATCCAAAGTATTCATTCGAATATGATAGACATTGATAGTTGATATCGATGTACTGATAATGGGCTAGAGAAGCGCGAACCGCCGTAGATCAGGGTCTCACTGTGAGATAGATCCCAGGGGTCTCGGTCTCGAAACCGGTGCGTATGGATTCCACATGGGGATCATGATGAAAGATCCTGTACGGCACTTTTTCTGTGCCTAAAGGTACGAGGAGACGAGCTGCACGGAGACATGGGTTTTGGAACCTGCTCCTAGATTAGTAACTAGCGAGAGGAAGTGGTGAAGTGGCGGAAATGGTTGGCATCGAAGGAAGTTTAGGAGGGGGGCATGGTCCGCGTACGTGGCGGAGTCGAATTCTCTGTGGGAACACGAATGGGGAGGTGCAACCGACCGGCTGTGAGTTTAGGGGGTTCTGACGTGGCTATCAGGGACTCGACGGACGATAAGATTCTGGATGGGAAGTTGGGCAGAAGAGACTAAAGAAGAGGATAACTTACATACACTAACTAGGACTGTAGCATGTAGTTAAGTCACATGTACTAGGAGTTACCAAGCAAGCTAACTGTACATACAGATCAATGTATGTATATGAATACAGACATTATTGTACAGTAACTCATCGTACTACATATGTACCACAGTGCTTTATACATTACTGCGGAGTACTTATAAAATCACTTCTATTAATAATAGTGGAGTTGCTCTATCTTTCGCTCAATTTCAGACGGTCAATCTTCAAAGAGTTGTCTGGGTTATTACAGAGACTGTTTACCATAGCACCACCCTAATAATAATTAGGAAGATTGTGTGTACTCACTACTGATTACTGATATGATAACCGGGTCTTTTAGGTACTCACTAGACGCTTTTGAAGTTAGCCTAACACCACAACGAGATTAGCGACTTGCTATCATAGTCGCTCGTCTCGCTAGGCCCGGCTAGGGTTCGGTGTGATCCGTTTCGCTGCCTCACTTCGGGACTCACGGCCCATGTCGTCGTCGGAAGCCAGTTCGTTTTTACCCAAGCGGGAGGAACTAAACAATGCTCCGTAGGGGCAAGAGTCCCGGAATCAGTTAGTAAGTTCCTGAAAGGTTCAGTCTTTCGCTACTGCATAGACCACATCCTCCATCGGGTCTGTCACAGCTGCAGTTCCCAAGGCAGCTATCGTCTCCGGTTAAGAATCAGGTGGCTTCTCACTTCTCATGCGCGTTCGCTAGTCCTGCATGACCATTGACCCGTGCAGCCCAACGTTTGGGTTGTGAACCAAGCCCCGATGGAGTATACTCTTCTTGTTCCTCGTTTTTGTTTCAAACGATCATGCTGTTCTGCGCCCCTCAGAAGTAATCACAAGTAATTTAATAGCAACAAGGGGAGCGGTACAGCCACTTCTGGAGGCTGTTATGAAATGACCGGTATTCAATACTAGTCCTAGGCCGATTTGACAGGCGGGGCGCTGTTATTTATACTGTACGGACTCGGTAATACCCACCACGCTGTCAACCTAAAACGTACCTTCTCCAGAATAATTCAAGGAATAACTTTGACTATTATAGTATGATCGTGATTATAATAGTACATATAACTATATTTATTATTATTATCAAAATCTGTTGGTTAATCAAATGTCGAGGAAAAGTCGTCTCGGTTCAGGCATTCAGGCACCGATCCTGATGATTCGTGTTCGTATAAGAACATTTAATCCACTATTAAGTCCCGAAAATTCGCTCCGGTGTCCTCGATACTTCAATGATAAACTTGACTCGACTAATTCTCTTGACGCCTTGACGGGAACCACCGAACTTGAGGAAGCAGTAGAACCAAAGTCATCCGGATCATCGCTGCTTCCAATACTGAGTACCACACCCTTCCTGACTTTGGGGGATGACTCCGCTGATCATAACCGTCGAACAGAGTCCTACTACACCTTTCTTCTCGGTATAGTATTGAATACTTTCAGCTGATTACTCCTACCTCTTCCACTGCTACTACTGCTCTCATCCAAGAGGATCATTCCAACCAGGAATGGCGATTACCAAGGCCGACGATGAGCTATTCAAACGGGCTATTTCCGGCTATCGGGAACACTTTTTGGTTCAGCACTCCCACCTATCGGACTCCGAAAAATATCAACTTTGGAGCCAAGAGCTGAGTCAATTCTTACCCACACCGACCTCTCGCCGGGGTTCTGGTACATCCGCCTGCGGCACTCCTGGGATTACCGACAACTTGGGTAAAAGGACGCGTCAGGATGTTCCCCGGATCGCCTCTGGTTCCTCCCCGGCAAAACGACAAGCCACCGTATGTTTCCTTGGTCTTTTGCTTCCGCCTTCTCCGTTCATCCGCTCCGTTCCTTCTCCCGCTTAAACCCTCGGGGACTATGACAATTGGACCTGGATTTTGACTATTGGCAGACTCCGGAATTCAACAGCGCGGCTGACGTGAAGCGAGAATCGTCCCTCGACTCCCCTCCTGCGGCCATCCAGATGACCCGGCGGCTGTCGACAGAATCTGGGATTGGCAACCATCTCCTCTCTACCTGTAGCGCATCATCCCCCCGGCCGGTCACCATGGCTCGCTCACAGAGCCAACAGATCCCGGCGTCTCGTCGGAAGCAGTCACCGGCGGCTTCCATCTTGGAGCGACGGCCAACTGGGTTCCAGCAGCAACTCCGCCTACACATCGTTGATGAGTACTCGCCCTCAGAGTACAGCCAGCAATGTTTGGACTTCCAGGGCCAAAGCCAGGAATCTGACGCTTTTGGGCTTTCCTCAGATAAAGAGTCGACGTTCTTACAACAGCAGTCCCAATCACCACATCGGCCGGCGCAACTTCGGCACTCCGAGCATATCGCACAGGCATGTGCATCTACGAGCGATCTTTTGACGGTGGCGGCCTCTGCCGCTCCGGAGATGAGCCGTAGTGCAACTGCGGACTCAATCATTGGAGGATTGGGTATGGTCAGGTTTGACTCGACCGAGTCGAACTTCGACGTTCACTTTCCTTCCCCTGAATATGTGCCCCAATCCCCCCCTCAAAATATCCCCCCCCACTCGTCTTGTCATTTCCGTTCTGGGCGTAACATAAATCATCTCCAAACTCCCTTGTCTGAATCCGCTCCGGCTTCATTTGCCTTTTCAACATCTACCACCAATCTCCTTTCTCGCCCCCCTTTTGCCTCTGCGTCTTCACTATTACCTTCATCATCTTTGGAAATGAAACCTACTCTCTCGGTTGGGAGCGACAGCTCATCCCTGTCTCAGCAATCAAGGGCTGCTCGGAGGACTCAGGAACAAATCGTGCAGGGTACCCGGCCAATCGCGCCGAAACTCACCAGCTCCCCGTCAAAATCAACCGAGCAACACAAGATGACTCGTATTACGTCGGAAGACGGCACGTCTAAAGAGGTTGCTGCGATTCCCAAGGCCCCCTTCCAACGTCCTCCGCGTCTCAAGAAGACCTACTGCAGTTACTGCACAGATCAGCCGGGAGGGTTTCATGGCGACCACGAACTGCGACGACATGTCGAGCGGGTACACTCGTCCGTGCGCAAGGTCTGGGTTTGCGTGGACATCTCGCCCGATAAAAGTTTTTTAGCAAATTGTAAAGCATGCCGCAATGGCAAGCGTTACGGCGCTAACTACAACGCCGCTGCCCACCTGCGACGTACCCATTTCAATCCCTGTCAGCGGGGGCGCGGTGGCCGCAACAAGGACAGCGAGAAACGCGGCGGCAAGGGTGGCGGGAATCATCCCTCCATGGAAACCCTTAAGCATTGGATGGAACAGAAGGAGGAAGTAGTACTCGGGAATGCCCAGCACCTTATGGACGAGGAGCTGGTGGGTGAATCATCCACCACTACGCTGTCACCGCCGTCACCAACGGCTGTTGACGGACTGGCAACGCCTGAGATCAGCCCTAGTACCACCGAGTATGACACCCCCACACTAGGGGCGTGGGACAAACTGCCGGTCGTATATGATCCCTATGATCGTCCTGTGATGAGCTCTTGCTCATCATTTGACCCCGCCTTCTACCAGACTTTTGCCGACCCTTATCTTCTGTGATCTGTATAATTCTAGAAGTCCCTCCCTCATCTTTGTCCTTTCTTCTCTGTCCTTTGTCGTCACTTCCCTTTCTCCCTTTTCTCTGGCGTCCATTCCCGTGATTGTGTTAGTCTTTCTTGGCTTCTCAGTCATGTTTTTGCAGTTGATCCTTTTCCTTTAACCTATACCTTCCCACGGAGTTCTCTCGTCGTGGCTCCTTCGGCACTGGCGTAGCGTGCGCTCCTCTGTGTCTCCCTTCTGACCGGTGTATTTACTACGGACCGCCCGCCCCATGATAGCCCCTGACCAGCATGAGGTTATGACTTAATGTGTGATGATTAATTGTTGCTGCCAATGCTCTACCGTCCCCTCTACGGGCCTGTTTCAAGCAGCACCTGGTTGATCGGTTTTTGTTTGGGGTCATTGTATATCTAGGCTAGTTCTTTCTGTCAGTGAAAAGATAATAAATTTCTGATCCACCGAGTTTTTTCGTCTATAGTTCTCTATAGTTCTCTATAGGACAAGGCGTCATGTAGGCCCCAATGAATATATATACAAACTATTATTACTATCATATATAGGATATATAGGTGTTCAATGAGTCCTCACTCTCCCTGTCTCACAATGGGAAACAAGGATACATTCAAACCATTAATTTCTTGAAGATCGGAATCTTACATGCTGTACAGTAGTACATGTAACCGGTTTCTCAGCTGACAAGGAACTTGGATTCCGACGCCAGTTTTCTATCTACCGCCCGCTCTTCTACCGAGCCAAGCCCGATCCAAGCCCGATACAACATCTCCTTGCAGCTAATTCCCCTCGCATCACCTATGTATGATATCCCAGACTGGCCATTCCCGGGATTCATCGAAGATGAGGTCATGTGTGGGCCTAGTATCTTCTGCTATAAAAAAAGAGGGCTTTGGGTTTGCACTGTAGTTGAAGTAATATCATCCTATCCTTCACAAAGTAATATGATATGATATGTTATAGGTAGTTGTCTACTTGTCTTATGCCGGATCATGATGTTACTAATACTTCCAGTCACCACCAAGCCAGGCTAGTTAGTGCCTTGTCTCGTCGGATGGCTTGTTTGATAACGATGATATTTGACAAAGTGATGCTGCGGGGCGCAATCGGGCGCGGCATTGGCCGAAGATCGACGGCGGCGAGAAGACAAAAGCTCACAGCCCCCAACCTTTTACAGTATGACGCCGACACAAACAGGATGCACTTCGTCTCACCACCGAAGCTGAAAATGGCGCTTACCCAAGGGAGCCAGAGATAACCCGGATTCTATATGACGGCCTTGAAGCCCTAACGGGGCTCTAACTCCTACAGCCAACCCCGTCAGCCACTTACGCTCTACCGTACCGTGTACCTGTTTCCCGGCCAGGAGTATGATAATGAGGATAATTTTAACCTAATGATGTGCGAATCCGCGCGTCAAATGAGGCGTCTGAAAGAACTGGAACTGCAGCAACGGGGCGATTAGTACCTTACTAGCATGAAGGCGAGGACAAATTCTTGATCTCTCTAATGAGACTCTTGTGTCCTACAAGCCATGATAGTCCCGCAAGTATGGCCTGCATAACATTGTCCATTACATCCCAAGCAACTACTGGGCTGTCAAAAAACCATTCAAATTCATGAACCAGCAAAGCCCTAAAGGCGGTAATCCCGGACTCCGCTAAATCCCACAGATTCACCCTATGATCCCTCCGACGACTCAAACGCAACAACCGTGTTTACAGCCACCAGTGCCTCCGCACTCGTTACCAGATACGAATCAACGACAATACTACAACGTCACGGACTTAGTTAAATCCGCTCGCGGCAGGCAGTCCCCACAGCGGGGCAGACATAGTGCTGATGTATGAGCCGGATAGAATAGATGATGAAGGAACCAGCCATAGGAGCGTTTGGGTCTGTGGGGTTGTAAAGATGACGAGAAAGCTAGTAGTCTATTAGAAGACGACAACGCCAATAAAGCTGGTGAGGCCGAGATCGGCGGAGATATGGAACAAGCGGTACTAACGTTTCAAGAATCGGAAATGTGAGAGGAAACGGATATGCGAAATGGTTCGGAAGACTTCTTTTTATCTGGCTATCGTGGGCTCGTTAGATTCGGTACTAGCATACTATGAGACGTAAACTACTATGAGTAGGTGGATAACATTGATCTCATCGGGCTTTGCCGAGGTGTCCTTTGGAAACCAAATCGAAACAGTTACGTCAAGACGTTTCCCTCCGCTTAAAGGAACTATATATATTATGCGTTCACCTAGAGCCAAGATGCCAAATTTTCTTAGTAATCACAGCTTGCACAGGCCTTAAAATCATCTCAGTGCTCAGACCAATGGGATTGAAGAAAGGGCCGATGCAAGGTCACATGGTTGTGTTGTGTAATTAAGCTGAACCTAGTTGAGCCTAGTGGGTTCGGTGCAACTTCTTCATTTAGGTTTGGTTCCCGACTCTATAGATTTAGTAGTTATTACTATAAAATGAAGTACTACATATAACTAGTTATTTGTTATTTTCGCCATGTTCCTCAGGCATATAGAGTCCTGGTGCCCAAATGATGCTACCTATTTTCTGTCCTATTATTTCTCACCCAACGGAATTGGCAAAATTGCATGCAAGGCCTCCTATTCTAGGTTGTCACCCCAAATGCCCCAACAAAATGCGACCGACCGTAGGACTACAGTAACCCTGCTTAGGTCCCTTGATTCGTTATAGAGCACAATTATACTAATTACACTCCAAAAAAGCTTCGAATATCACGCCGCACCAAACCGAGAGCTCTCTCATGTCGGTCTAGAGCCTGTATGAGGGCCTGATCTCCGCTATCCTGTTGTTCTTCATATAACCGAAGCTTCTTGAATGCATCCAAAGCTTCATGTACTGATATTCTAGGAAACTCCTCGTATTCCTCGTCCAATTCTGCCTCGACCTCAGGACTATATCGAGAGAGAATATCTTCATCAATCTTTTCAATAGAGTCCTCGACTTTCTCGTCGATAGGGTTAAGAAAGGAGTTGATATCGATCAAATCACGAATAGGCAGGCTAGACTGGAAGCCATGCAGCTAGCCATCGCTGAAGGACGGCGTATTCTGATCTTTATAAATAGGTAGATTCTGCCAAAAGAAGTGAGCCTTCTCTCAGATTATCTCGCCACTATGTGAGATTCGTCTCTCAGAAATAGATGAGGGAGCAATTGGACGATCAAAATTATTCTGGAACCACTGTCGGAGATCTTTATTCGATAAACTAGGATGTAGCTGATGGTAAGCACGCAGTGTAGCTTGAGACTTCCTGTCGGCGAGGCATTTCGAGAATCACACGTGGTACTTGGTTATAACAAAAATTTGTACGAGAGCAAGAAGGTAAGTACGAACTTGGCTATAGAGCGGGATTAACTAACTTTATATAAGGGTTTGAATTTAACACGTTATACCGGAGTTCGTTATAGATTCTAAGGGTTTATTGTAACTACGAATTTAAATATTACAACAGCTTTTCATTCAGAATTTGATACTACCAACTATAACTAGAAAAACCATCTTATTCAATTTCATGTCTGCCCAACGTGGGCGTTTTGAAGTTGCGCCGAGACTGCCTTGGCATCTTTTCCCCCTCATTTTTATTTCCAAGCTGAGATGTAAATAAAGGCGTTGGGGAGTTCTTTGAAGACAGTTCTGCAGTATCTGAGTCCCAGAGAGATGCCTGGATAATTTCGAGTTGGAGGGGTAAAGACCGTAGGTGGATCTATACCCATTTACGGTTGGAGTTGTTGGTGGGCTTGATTAGCAGAACTGCTTTTTCATCTCCGGTCACGTTTTTCTTCGCGCAGACTGTCCGAGACTTATTATCGAAAGGTTCCAATGTTTGACGGGGATCCGATTTCATTCACCGGTTGTTTATCAGCGAGTTCATGGTGCTTCTTTGCCTGCCGTTTCCGCTCCGCAGCTTCTTTTTTCTTCTGGGCCCGGGCCTTTTTTTGTCTTTCAGCCTTCTGAATCCCTTTTTGCCTCTTTTTTCTTGCTCTTCAGCCTCAATTTCAATTTCGGCTTTCTTTTCTCCCGCGAGCGACTTTCCTGGGACTATAAATCTGAGCAGCATTAGGGTCATTCGTTTTAAGAATGACCCTAAGAGGCTTCTTGCGTTGCCTTTTCTCCTCCTCGAGTCTTATTGCCTCTCCTAGGTCATTATTTCCATGTTGAAGTGATTCGACCTTTGTTTGCAAGCTTTTGATAATGTTTTTAAGCTTGCGACCCGTAGCATTAACCCTCTGATGAGCCTTATTGGTGACTTTATCTACAAGGCGACGTAATTCCAGTGCTGTAAGGTTAGGGACAGGCTACTAGTACGGAATTGGCGGAACTTTCAGATGTGCCGGTGTTAAGACAACCCCGGGGTTAAGCGGGTAGATACCTCTCTCCAACCACTCTAAATGTTCTCTTTAGAGAATGCCCTAGTAGGCTGGATAGAGAATACTCCAGATTTCGCGTTTGCATAGGCGACTTAAACCTTGTGTTCCTACTATCCACTTGACAACTTGTTCGGTTTACGCAGTCGATAAGGGACCAATTAAAGATGTCTAAAGGCCGGAGCCGATGAGTGGATGTGATAAAGAAGGATGACGCTCTGGGTTGACATCATCAAGCCAAGAGGTTTGAACTCCTCGCTGACTCATAGATGAGTAGTAGTGATAATGAAGATCCATCTCGACAAAGTACAGGCTAGCAGAGTAATCCACGATCGGTTGCCATCATGAGCCACACTAAGAAGCATCCGTTGCAATTGGTTCCTCATATCATGATTGAAGATTCTTCTTGTATCATTGGTCTGACCGATCAGAACCCCTTTTTCGTCGATGTTATAGATATTGTTCGATTTCTGACCGAAGCTATCGACATTAGCCACGGATTTAAGAAGTCATTGAGTTACCAGCTGGAAATAATCTTTATTATCTTAAAGTACTAATTATCTACTTTTTGCCGGTCCTGGCCCTTTAACCAGCTCATTGTTATGTCGCTGAACGAACTTCTGGACCCAGTTCTTTCCGGTAAGCTTTTTAGCCAATTCTAAAGATCCAAAAATCACCTCGAGACCTTCCATTAGTTGTTGAAATATTTGGATTCTTCTGCTACCCGGCGGGACTTCAGTACGGCATTTCGGAGTGTGCGGCTCGGATGACCAATGACTATAGTACTAGTACTACATATCTCATGGTGTTCCCTCACCACCTAACTCGGCTATTCTAAGTGATGAGAAGCCCATAAAGGGACTTGAAAAAGTGACATTGCTTATTCTACCCCTTATACTGAAAAAGGAAATTTTTGTGTATTACAGTGCCGTACTACCGTATCGTGTACTCCCGCAGGCGTCCCAAAACCACTAGAGTATCGGTACGAGGGAGTCCTGAACTGAAAGCTTAGGCGCTTCCACTAAGTATTGAATTCACAAATTGTTGCTGGTGAAATTCAATTGGTAACCCAGAGCTCTATCGAAGCTCCCGTCACTTTCCAAATCATTATGCACCCCAGATGTCTCAGAAAGCGTATTATCGATAGTGACAACGTTACTGAGCTCTACGTCAGAGTAATCCAATGCCTTATCTATTTCATTGGGCGCCACATGCAAGTCTGCAAGAGCGACATGCATAATGTTGCTTGTGCTTAGTGGCTGGGGTTCATCAAGCCGGCTTTCTCCCTTCGGCTGTAGTCTATCAACTTGAGATTCAAGCTTAATTGATATTGGATTGGAAATCTCGTACTGTTTGACGAAAAAAAATGGACCTAAGGCTTTTGCGAGGTTGTGTAGTCAGCATGATTTGTTGAATCAGGAATCAGGATCCCAGCATCCGTTTTATCAATAAGATCAAACCAACGACTTCGAAGTCGCTCCCAATGCTCCTTTTGCCTTCAAAGCGTAATACTCTTGGTCACCTTTCTCCGTAGACTCGCGTAGTGGTTGTATATAGTCCTTGACCTAGGTCTCATAGTCTTCGTATGCCTTACGGAAATATGATACCGTATATTTCTCTGTAAAAATATCATTCTCTCTTTTTTTCTTCCTACAGAGTGGGCGCTACGGCTATTATAAGATATGCGGCTTAAGGCTAGCTAGGTACCGTCAATCTTACACTAGATGTATATTATGTCCGTATTATGTACGTACCCATGGGTTTCAAACCCTCGCTCTTCAAGTGTGATGTGCTTATACAATAGCTCTCGCTGCCATATATGCTCACGGGGAAGATAATAATGCCGATACAATTTCCAAAGCTTGAATTGCCTGAACACAAGCTTCTACAAAGGAAAGGCAAGCTTCGCTAAATCAGGGTAAACTCTACGGATATCTAGTTCTCTTCTGGCATCATATTGGCTAGCGACTTCTGAAATGGTTCATAGACAGTCTTCAAAACCGAATAATGCAGCTGCTTGACGAGGCCCCATGGAGAACTTTTTTTCTTTTAAAGAATCATGCCAAGATTCCACGGGATTTGTAGTTGTTATCTGCGGCAGCATCATAAAAGACCCCCCGTGGATAATGAGCCCATAGCCCCTGAGTAAGGCACCATTCATTCCGGACATATTTGACGAGGTCAAATGCCTTCTCTTCTTTCTTTTGCCTCAAGCTCGAGTCGCCGAAGTCTGGTTTATTAAATTGGCTTGCCAAACTTATCCTCACAGATCCTTTTTTTTCCTTGGACTAAAGGTGCTAGACTCTCCCACTGGGCTCTTTTCTTTGATATTTTTTACTTTATCCTACCCTTGGTGGTCTGTTCGGAACCTTTGACATATTTGTTGGTAAAGTAGTCGATAAGGTCAACCTTCATCGTCTCCTTCTCGCACAGAGTGACATAATTTGGATTCTTCTTCCGTTTTAGCTCTTCCGCGTACCTTAAAGCAGCCACAATTGACTCTTCACACCCAGTCGTAGTGCGTCTGAATCATAGAGCAGCATGAAGAACTTCCAGACCCTTAGCCTTTCGACGTAGTGTTCGATCTGAGTGAATAGTGCAAAGGTGCTGAATAGCGGGTCCCCCGGCTTCTATCTCTAGAAAGGCAATTTTAACCGTAAGCTGCTGTACGGCTAAATCATTGGGAAGGAAGTAACGGGGCTCCCAGCTCGTTGCATAGCCTAATATGCAGTTAGTGATACATATTCTCATATTGCCATCTGTTTTGTTGGAGGAGTTCTAGCGCTCGCCGCAACCGAATCTGCCATTGCTGATCGTGGTCTTATTGGCGGAGATCCGGATTGGCTTTCTTCATAGATTGAGACCAGTTATCGATATCCACCAGCGTAATATGGTTGCCTCCAGCATCGATAAGCTGTTGATGATCGTCAATAAAGATGCCAACACCTTGTAAACCGCCAAGGATGACAGTTGGAACGACATTTAGCCAAGCAAGCTCCTCCAATTTTTTTTTCGGATAGCGTCGTTTTTCCTGAGCCTGTCCATGTCATCCGAGGTATGCCAGCGACCGTGATGGAGCGCCTTCACAGTCACTATGCCATTTTTCAGAACAGTAACTTTACATGTGGCGTTGCAAAGCTCTCCTTTAGGCTGAGAACGTGCAACTGTTTTCAAATTTTTATCCACTTTTGGCTTCCACTCGCATTCTTTCTTACAGCAGTCATAGTATGTAAGCTCCGCATCATCCCCTTGCCGCTTCTGCTTGGTATTATATGACCACACGTTGCTAACGTAGGGCCAGTAGATATCGAATCGCTCGCAATTCTAGAGACTCTCAAGGCGGTAGGGTAATTGATGTACTTTCTTAGGGTGAACCGTGTTTTCTGAATCGATGACAAAATGGGCTACACGGTTGCTTAATTAAGAGATTATAGTGAGGTTGATTAGTGGTCAATAATCAAAGGGTGTGTTTATTTTGAAGTTCTAGTGCATTCGCGTTGACGAATCTTCTGATTCCTCTTTGTTTTCATATAGCAACGTGCTATCGCTTTAATCTATGAATGCCCGAATTTTATGTGTCAAGGCCATTTATGCCTAATATATCAGGCGACGACTAGTATTGCCAATAGGGGATAACTATGTAAGTATATATTACCTTTATGTATGCATAAATTTGTGGGATGCGACTATATGTATGTAAGTTAGTTAATCATATCTGAGGTGGTAGGGGAATAATACATATTAAATTAGCACTATGCTGTACATTCTAATCTGTCTTGCCCAGAATGGTTAGGAAAAGACGTTATTCGTTTAAATATTATTCACCACCATGTATCATGGTAAAAAAATTAACGATTGGATTGAAATCACAGGACCTACCCGGCTAGGTGGGCAGTCCACCGAGCCAAAGTCAAGGTTCGTCACACGGGAATTGGCTCCAACGCCTTGCAAAGCCAAATATTCTGCTCCCATGATCAATGAATTGAATAATGGCGGACAACTAGATAAGCGTACAGGTTAAGGTACTAGCAGCTAGGTAGGTGAAGCATTTACAATCCAGTACAGAATGGACATTCATAGCTCGAACAAACCAAAAGACACGGGTTTCCCGTTCATTCGATTGTGTTCCTGAATTTGACGAATTCGCCTTCAACCTCATCCCTTCGAAAGAAATTAGAGTTGGGCACGAAAAGAGACGGCACAGAAAGGAATAACCACAAAAGAAAATCCGGCAGGTATTGACTGTGACACCGCTTTAGATATTTTTGCCTCTCTTTTTCTCTTTTTTCCAGGTGGGCTGATTGTTGTTGCGTTTGGAAATTGGTTGAGGGTCCAGAAAAACAAAGGGAATCAAGCACGATATAGGAAATAACTAACGTGAGTTAAAATCAGGAGACATTTGGTATCGTTGACAGGACCATCTAGGTCAATATTATTCAACCTTCTCCAGCACTCCCCACCGCCCACTGATTTCATCGCGAGTGCGAATAGACCAAAACGGAAGAACCAGAAATGTCGTGGAGGGTTATACCACCCTCTAGCAGCCCTCGAGACAATCGATACAGTCGAAGCAACATTCACAGCTTTCTTCGCAGAGGAAGCAACAGCACAAGGTTGCGAGACTAGAGTAAAGAAGTGGAAAAGTGGTCAATTAGCGATCCAGCGATACGCATGTAACGATTAGCATCCGGGGTGGGGGGGAAGCGAACCAGGCACCTAAAGCCCCTCTGTCCTTTTGCCTTGGAGCTTGCTGAGGCGGGGGCTGCTGGTATTGCATCTACAAAAGCAGAATCAATTAGCTGGAAAATGGCGTGGGCGAGAGAAGACGAGCAACGCACCGGTGGGTAGCCTTGCTGAGGATAGCCTTGGGGAGGGTATTGACCTTGGGGAGGTGGAGGCCCATAGTTCCCGTGCCTAGATGGAATTTAACCCGAAAACGCCCGGGAGCAATCTCAGCATGTCTCCCAAAATAAAGAAGTCCACGGCATGTTTGTAGTATGAGGTTATAGCAACCATCCTGCCTATCGTAGAAGACGTAAGGAGGTGGAGAGGACTGGGGGGACGTACGACGCGGGGGGATATTGTGGCTGGTTGTAATAGTCCTGGTTCGACATGGTTGTAGAAGGGAGATGCTTCGTTGGGCTACTGTAACGTTTGTTGATCAGCTAAGTCGCTAGATTCATGGAGAAGCTGGAGGAGGCCCAAGAGAGCGAAGTTGCCAAGCGCGGCACAAAGAATTCAGGATTGGCGAGGCACATACAGTCTTTGATCAGTCGAGAGCCGCCTTAAGCCGCTTGTTCACTGGCGTTCAAGGAGGGCGGTGGAAAACTTGTCGTTATCGCCGTCGTTCTCGTTGCGTTCGTGCTTGTGCTAAAAGCAAACAATGCGGAGAACAGAAAAGTTTCCCAAAGACTTGGGGTCTCTATGACTGATTATTATTATCAACCTCTTTTGGGAGAGTGCAGGATTTTAGGGGCGGAGATGCGAGGACCAACTTTTAGGTATACACAGTTGGGGCTTGTTGGTTGCTTGGCAGCGCTTCGCGCTCTCCTCTAATCATGGAACATATTTAGAATACTATCATACGTAACAACTTTACATACATACATACATACATAAATAAATATGATTATGTGTTATTAATACTGGTATTATTGAGCTTCCGTTCAAACAAAGGATTTCCCATATGATATCACTGACGAGAATATGTTGCCTCGGGAGGTCCCAGCTCCGCGCGCTAATCCTTTTTTGACTTGCGCTATCTCCAGCTAAAGAAGTTTGTGATCTGGTCACGTGCTGCCACTGATCTGATTATTAATCTGTATTGTGATAATACCGATGAAGTCCTGAGTCAAGTTAGTTGTTTTCAGGCTATCCACGAGATGCATGCAACCTTACATCGTGGAATTCGAAGCGGATGGAACGATAATACCAGGGGAAAGGGAAGGGGGACATTGGTCTCCAATTTTTCTCTTTCCCCAGTCTCGACCCAATCTTTTGTCCCTTCCAAAGAGCGAAGGGCCATTTAACCACCCTAGGTATCCCTCTTGAGGCGGCACAATTATTTGAATATAGGAGAGACGAGGGTTACTAGGACAGCTCGCTGTTTCTAGAGCAAGTCAAAATCCCTATAGCAGAAGCACTATACCTGGGGCACCAACTCATCTCCCTTTTCGATAATGCGAAAAGCCACTTCATGTATGCAGATGACACTCTTCGTGTACTTAAATGAATAAAGGTCAAGGTGGAGGGTAATCTCTTCGGGATGGCTGGTATTAATATGGCGATACAATCATTGCACAGACTAGGTGTACTATGAAGAGGAGTATCCCGTAACAAGAACTGTTCACACGGTTCCAAAAAAATTCAAGTGGTTCTAGAGAGTGGCAATTATGACCAACTCGGGGAACGCTGCATGAATGCAGCTGCGAGAATACATGCTATGAATCCTGCTGGTAGGAAAATGTGCATAACCGTAACTATACATCAACGCGAAGATGCGATATCTAATACTCGTCGAAAGAAATTATGCCGCTGCATCCCGGAGCAACTTTTGCGATTGTGGCAAGAAAATATAAAAGACCTCCTTCCAAGTGTACTTTAGAAAGTTAGCTTCCCCTATCCTTGGCTTATTTTTTTTTGGGTGATAACTTTCCTGAATAGCAAACTGTTGCGCACGTCGACTTTTAGAGCAGCCAGATGTTGCCGCACACAAATGTGAACTCCAGGAGGTTTTGAAGCTGTGCCATATTACGATCGCACCATGTTCTTCCCTAAGTTTCATTATGAACTTGATCACATTGAAGTCATCTGAAAAGGCACGTAGTTAAGGGAAAATTGCGACTATTATTGATGGCTTGTGTGGGGACCCTGTTCCTTGTGCACATGTTGACAGTAGCACCATTTTTGCATGCTATGCAAAATGTATAAAAATTGGAACTATACCGGCAGGGAGTAGGGCATGGATTTGGGGAATGGAAAAGGCTAACATCTCATCAAAAGCATATTTCCCTTTGATGGTGATCGGTGAGTGCGAGTGGTGATGGCTTATAATACGATACCCATGTAACTTATATAGACAGATGCCTTTCCTAGAAGGGGCTGGCGTGTACCCTAACTATATCAGGTGTGGCCTAGCGCATACCAGAATAGGGATGATGGACCCACCTGCCATGTCTAAAAGAAAAGCCCCCTAAATTACCAGGCGTACCAGGCTTCCCCTTTTGGTATTTTTTTCAAATATGCCACGGCACAAGCAATATTCTTTTCACAGGACGAAGTTGAATTCGAGGTATCTCGTGATGGTGTGTGTGGTGTTGATGCTCAACCCCGTAAAGCGACAGGCTTTAAGTATTGCGCTAGCGGCGCGCGGTTCAGAATAGTTTCATCTGAAGGTTCGAGTTAATGAGATAGATCCTAACCCTAAAAACCAGACGTCAAGACCAGATCGATCTGCTGTATATGTCATAACTTAAATACTACATCATACATATACATAGTCTAATCTGAAAATCCTTGACAAGTTTGCCGTTCCTCTCTCGCTGGCCTTAGCTCTCTCTTAACTAAATACGTCGCATTTTTGTTTCCACGTTTCGGAATTGATACATCCAATTTTGAGCTCCGCCATCATGGAAATGGGGAATGGAAACAAAGGACGGTTTGCGAGTTGGAGGGATCAGAATCTGGATCTAAAGATCTATAAATGCCACATAGAATGGATTCCTCCAGGCTCAAACCGGCAATCACTTTACTTCCCACCTCACCATGTCTTGCTAGCAAGTGGTCATTTCGATATATTGCGATGCTGGAACCACCGTCGTCCTCGGAGGCCTCCTTGGTTGTAGACGCTTCTGCTGAACCGGTCCCGTCTTGCAGTGCAGAGTGGTTGTTAGAAACAAATACAGATGAGAGTAATGGGGACGATCAGATACAACAGACTTTTTTACTTGGCAGATCTTCCACAGAAGGAGACTTAGACAGCCATGGAGTGAGCGCAAGGGCGCGCAATGAAATCGCTAGCTTTGCTCGCCGGTTCTCCCAGCTCTCGTGCCTCGAGCCTTTCGATAGCGATCCGATCAATCCGTTCTTGGATCCGAACTCGGATCTTGAATTAGATCCTAATTCTGGTTTTTTCAGCCCAACCAAATGGGTCAAGAGCTTGCTCCAGATCGCCTCGCGCGATCCTGAACGTTACCCTCACCGGACCGCTGGCGTATCCTTCCGCAGGCTCAGTGTCTACGGGTATGGAACTGCTGCTGACTACCAGATGACCGTAGCCAATCTTTGGTTCAAAGCCATTAGCTGGCTCGTGCGTCTACTTGGACTCCGCAAGAGGCGTCAGATCGATATTTTGCACGACTTTGAGGGCCTGGTCCGTAGTGGAGAGATGTTGGTCGTGTTGGGTCGACCTGGAAGGTACGGGGTGGTTGTTTCTCCCCTTCCTGTTGAACATACGACGATGAACTGACGGATGCCTACACGAATCTAGTGGCTGTTCCACATTCCTTCGAACTCTTGCCGGGGAAACCCATGGAGTTTGGCTCGACCCGAAGACTGACATCCAGTATCAAGGTATCTCGTGGGGGGAGATGCATACACGCTTTCAAGGCGAGGTCATCTACCAAGCCGAGACAGAAACACATTTCCCCCAGCTAACCGCAGGCGACACATTGCTCTTTGCAGCTTACGCCCGTGCTCCATCAAATCGCTTTCCGGGCGTCAGTCGCGATCAGTACGCCCGCCATATGCGTGATGTTGCTATGGCTGTCTTCGGCCTCTCTCACACCACGAATACCAAGGTTGGCAACGAGCTAATCCGCGGTGTTTCAGGCGGCGAACGAAAACGGATTAGCATCGCCGAAACATCGTTGTGTGCCTGTCCGGTGCAATGCTGGGACAACAGTACCCGAGGCCTGGATAGTTCCACCGCACTCGAGTTTGTTCGCACTCTCCGGACCTCAACTCGGTACACCGGCTCCACGGCCATCGTCTCTATCTACCAAGCAGGCCAGGCAATTTACGATGTGCGTCCATCTCGGCCACTTTCCTGTTTCTCTTCTTTCTCTGCGTTGCGGGTAAGCTAATCTCGCGCCATGCTTTATATTAGTTGTTTGACAAAGCCATCGTTTTGTATGAAGGGCGTGAAATTTACTTCGGCAATGCTGTGGATGCCAAGCGCTTTTTCGTGGGCATGGGATTTTACTGCCCGGAGAGACAGACTACAGCCGACTTTCTCACTTCCTTGACTAATCCCGCCGAGAGACGGGTTCAGCCGGGCTTCGAACACCGCGTTCCTCGAACGTCGGACGAGTTTACGGATCGATGGAAAGCCAGCCCAGAACGGCGAGCCCTATTAGTAGAGATCAAGGCATACCAAACAGAATATCCGCTTGGAAGTGCAAAAAAGACCGAATTCGAGTCATCCCGCCGCGCGCAGAAGGCCAAGGGAACGCGTGCAAGGTCATCTTATACTCTTTCCTATTTAATGCAGATCCGACTATGCTTGTGGCGGGCATTCCGGCGGTTAATGAACGATCTGAGCCTTACCTTCATCTCAATATTCATAAACATAATCACGGGCTTGATTGTCGCCAGTGTTTTCTTTAACCTGCAGCCAACCACCGACAGCTTCTTTCACCGCGGCTCTTTGCTCTTTTTAGCCGTCCTCCTCAATGCTTTCGCTAGCTCTTTGGAAATTTTGACTTTATGGGAGCAACGGCCAATTGTGGAGAAACACCAAAAATATGCCCTTTATCACCCATCGGCTGAGGCGATCAGCTCCATGCTGGTCGACTTTCCAGGGAAGATCGTATCAGCAATTGCCTCCAACACCATCCTTTACTTCATGGCCAATCTACACCGCACGCCTGAGCACTTCTTCATCTTCCTTCTCTTCTCGTTCTCCACCACTTTGACCATGTCAAACCTGTTCCGGGCCATCGGGGCCATATCCCGCACCCTTGCACAGTCAATGCCACCGGCATCTATATTAATGCTCGCGCTTGTCATTTATACAGGCTTCACAATACCTGTCATTAACATGCATCCTTGGTTTCGTTGGGTGAGTCGGTTTCTCTCTATCCTTGCCCCTGTTGTTTCCAACTCCCTCGCTTTACCAGGAGGCCTAAACCATTTGCCAGATTAACTACGCCAACCCGATTGCATATGCTTTCGAAGCTCTCATGATCAACGAATTCAGCGGCAGGCAGTTCGCCTGCTCTACATACGTACCTTCTGGTGAGGAGTACAAGAATCTTCCCCCGGGATCTTCCATCTGTGGCGGTACAGGCGCGATCGCCGGACAGAATTTCATCAGCGGGGATTCTTACATCAACACCTCATTTCAGTATCACAGATCGCATCTTTGGAGAAACTTCTGGATTTTGGTGGCATTCTTCTTCGCTTTCCTCGTTCTCTATATCACTGCTAGTGAATTTGTTACGGCCAAGCCGTCCAAAGGGGAAGTTCTCGTCTTCCCTCGTAACAAGATCCCTGCTTTCGCCGGGAAAGAAGTTATTAAATGCCATGATCCTGAAAAAGGCGTGAAGACATCACTCCAGGAAAATGCAACTGTGAGCAGCGAGAACCTAAATCAGAGTCCCGCCATCATGAAACAGTCAGCCATCTTCCACTGGCAAGATGTCTGCTATGACATCAAAATTAAGGGTCACCCGCGCCGCATACTTGACCGGGTGGATGGCTGGATCAGACCTGGGACACTGACCGCCTTAATGGGGGTTAGCGGAGCGGGGAAGACAACTCTATTAGATGTCCTCGCGAACCGAGTAACTGTAGGAGTCGTGACAGGTCAAGTGTTTGTGGATGGGCGCCCGCGAGACGATTCTTTCCAACGCAAGACGGGGTATGTACAGCAGCACGACCTCCATCTTGAGACATCCACAGTGCGGGAGGCTCTTAGGTTCAGTGCGCTGCTACGTCAGCCGGCCAGCACCTCGCGCGCTAAGAAGCTGGCTTATGTGGAAGAGGTGATAAAGATGTTGGATATGCAAGGGTACGCGGAAGCCGTGGTGGGCGTCGTCGGAGAGGGCCTCAATGTTGAGCAACGCAAACGGCTAACTATTGGCGTTGAAATTGCGGCGAAGCCAGAGCTACTGCTCTTCCTCGACGAGCCAACTTCGGGATTGGATAGCCAGACTTCTTGGTCTATTTGTAACCTCATGCGTAAACTGGCTAATCATGGACAAGCAATCCTCTGCACCATTCACCAGCCATCCGCAATCCTCATGCAAGAGTTCGATCGGCTTCTCTTCTTAGCCGAGGGAGGCAAGACAATCTACTTTGGCGAGCTTGGACGGAACATGGAGAAATTGATAGAGTACTTTGAAAAAAAAGGATCTCTTAAATGCCCCTCAAGTGCCAACCCGGCGGAGTGGATGATGGATGTGATTGGAGCCGCCCCAAGATCCCGAGCAGACAGAGATTGGGCAGAGGTATGGAAATCGGGTCCAGAGAGGGCACAAGTTCGCAAGGAGCTGGCGAAGATGAAAATGAGACTTGGTCAGACACCACGAGTGCCCAGCAGAACCAATTACAACGCGTTTGCCATGCCTTTGTGGTATCAGTCCCTATTATGTCTACATCGCATTGCTCAACAGTATTGGCGCACTCCAGGGTACATATACTCCAAGGTTGCCTTATCGACCATACCGGTAAGTCCCCCGGAACTGTGGAATGGCTTGAATGCTAACTTTCGTTCCCCTTCCCTCTCTCGAGGCCCTGTTCATTGGTTTAAGTTTTTGGAAAGAACCAAACAGCCTACAAGGACTTCAAAATCAGATGTTCTCCATATTCATGCTCCTATCTATCTTCCCTAACCTTGTCCAGCAAATGATGCCGTATTTCGTGACGCAGCGCGCGCTATACGAGGTGCGAGAGCGACCATCTAGGACCTACTCGTGGAAGGCATTCATGATGGCAAGTATCTTCGTGGAATCTTTTTGGAACATTCTCATGGCAGGGCCCATGTTTGCGTGCTGGTACTATCCACCTGGCCTCTATAATAATGCTGTCTCATCAAACACGGGGACCCAACGCAGTGGTACCATGTTTTTGATAGTCGCTGCTTATATGCTATTTATGTCAACTTTTGGTTCGATGATGATTGCAGGGATTGAACACGCTGAGAGCGCTGCTAATCTTGCGCAACTTTTTTTCTCCCTTTCTCTAATCTTTTGCGGGTAAGCCAATCCTCCCATTTTCCTCCTTGTTCCCCTTGTTTACCTCGGGCCTTGAAACGTCATATTACATGGGCCAATCTAACCTCACATCAGTATCCTGGCTGGCCCAACTGTCCTCCCCAGCTTCTGGATCTTTATGTATCGTATTTCACCATTTACATATCTAGTTTCTGCTGTGCTCTCAACTGGGCTTTCCGGAACGAAAATCGAGTGCTCAACCGTTGAGCTCCTTCACCTGTCTCCGCCTTCCAACGAAACCTGCGACAGCTTCCTGAGGCCATATATTAACCGTGTAGGCGGGTTTCTAGTGAACCCAGATGCAGCATTTGATTGCCAATATTGTCCGATGTCGAGCACGGATCAGTATCTATCTACTCTTGGTGTTTACTACAGTGACCGCTGGCGCAACATAGGTATTATATTTGCCTACATTGGATTCAACATCGCCGCAGCCGTGTTCTTATACTGGCTTGCTCGAGTGCCAAAAAAGAGGACCTTGAGGGAGAAATAACTTCCCGTCCTCCGCCTCGGTCGTGATTATTCTTTGTAGCATTGTCATACATCTCATTCAAGCTATCATACCACAATCATGGATTATGAGCCTGACATGTATCTACATATATAGGTATACCGTGTCTACTTAGATATTGACCGGTATATTAGTCAAGCCATAGCACACCATATCATCATATACTAGCTCGTTAAACCACATAATAATGTGCATATATTCAGATCATGTACAATGGATATGATGAGTATCCTATCCTGCCATCATCACCTCATTTTTCGTCTTCTATTCCTTCTCCACGATCATCACACCCACCCAATAAATTATTTTC
This sequence comes from Pseudotulostoma volvatum, assembly GCA_019804575.2. NCBI lineage: Eukaryota > Fungi > Ascomycota > Eurotiomycetes > Eurotiales > Elaphomycetaceae > Pseudotulostoma > Pseudotulostoma volvatum. Next base: position 52,074 of record JAHQZX020001660.1, read on the forward strand.
TTTACTACAGCCCACGATTACATACACGCCTACATATACCAAATAATCAATAAAAAGCAAAATAGGATAGAATAAAAACAACAAACCACAGATCCGCAGTGCTATTGGGGATAGTTCACCAGAATCCACACATCTCTTGCCGTCACCGCGGTGCTAATCATAGTCGCCACTCCAACTTGCACCGGACCAACAATGGTGGTAGGGATCCAGCTCAAAAACGAGCCGGGAATTAGGATGTCGCAGGCATCGACCACAATAGACTTGATGTGCGATATGAAGGGGTTTATTGTCTTCCTCTGTGAGGTTTTTATTGATAATGGCGATGGTTCCGATGCTGATACAAGAACGTCTTTCTCCGAGATTTTAGCCTCAGTCCCGGATTTAGCCCCAGCTTCGCTTGGTTTTCCGGCATTGGTTTCAATGTTGTCGTTAACGTTATTCGTGTCCATTGGGTAATATAGGGAAGGAAAGAGGAGGAAGATCTCAAGTAGCGAACCGATAAGCGATAATGTAAGAGCGTAGAACCAAAATCGATTCGCTTCCATCAAGATTGCTTTACTCCACACTGATAACCAAGACGGAGAGGAGGTGGAAGGGGTGAGGGTCCAGAGTCCCATGGCGTCCGGCTTTAGGTTTCATAGATTATGTTAATTATAATTATTACATTTTTATTGATTTCCCCCACTACAGGTAAACGGGAGGGTAAATTCCACCGGGTATGATCTTTTTTTTTTCACACAAAACAAGTTGGTTGGGGGTAATTGGGTAAAATAGAAATCTTACAGTCGTCAATGCCTCCAAGAAGAAATAGATTCCTAGGCAACTCCATTTTCCAAACTCGATGCTTTTCACTGCTGTCCCTGCTTGTCTCATTTTTCGCTCTGTTACTCTTCTCTCGTTACCCCCTCCTGCCGCCGGACTTTCGTTCACATCAGTACTACTACAATTCGGGGTAGTAGGCGCTGGCGCATGGGTAGCAGAAGTGAACGGGGATAGAGATGAAGTAGAAGAAGAAACAGGAGAGGAAACAAAAAGCATGAACGATAATGACAAACCGGCACGCTGGAAACAATCAATGAATTTAAAGAAACGTAAATATCGTCGGCCTGGCTTTCAGTGTCAGTAAGCTCCTTTGCTCATTATTCGCCTGTCCCCCTCGTTTCCTTTTATACTGCTTATTTTCATCAGTAAAAAAGGGGAACTTCGTAAAGTCTACACTAACCTAATGCAAACTTCGTTCGAGCAATCGAATATCGAATAGCGTGCGAAGACGATGGTTGAGATGTAACAGATGCCTCAGCCAAGATCTGGCACAGAGCCTGAAGAAATCGGAGGATTCTCTCAAGGCCCGAAGCAGAGTTGGTGAAATTGGTAAATTGTTTAAGGAGGCTGTTCGTATTGTGAGTACCAGTAGTGGGCAATCGCCGGTATGTATATGTGCGGTATAGTGGAGGAGATGATTTCTCTCGCAGCCTCATTGCTGTAAATATAACTTCACGTGTATTATATAGTATGTTGGTTTTGGCTAGTAGATTATATGATATGTAGAAATTAAAAAAAGGGCCTTCGCCTTTTTTAGTTCCGGTCACACGTGACAGCCTCAGGGTTAACTTATTTTATTATTATTAACCATTTATTTTTTTATATGGTTGTGGCGGAACCGCGCACTTTCGCCAAGTCAGTCCGTAAGTTAGCCAGAGCGCAGGTCCTATCGGCCCTGTAGTCATCACGTGCATCAGCTAGTCCCGCACGAGGCGCTGACTGAGACTGAGGTAATTCCGCGGTATCTTTTGTCTCCGACTGCGTTTGCCGCGCGCCGGGGCGGACCAATGAAAAAAATCTACGAATTCTCTGGCAAACGAGTCCGAATACGTGAAAACCCCGCTTCATCTCGCTATCTCCGTAATCTTAAATTACAAACAACCCCCACACAAAATCATGTCAAATACCAAATGCTTCGACCCATTATCCCGATAACTAACTATTCATGTATGAGGCCATAGTTTCAAATTCTGAAGGTTTCAATGCATCGTCCTATTGAATAACTATTGATCTCACAGATCTTACAACTCTTCACGGCCCCAACGGTTTCTGGACCTGTGATACTAACAATCGCGACCATTAACTCGATTGCGTGATACCATCTTTTGATAGTAGGCGCGGGAGCATATTTCGGAGGTTAGAGGATGTGGTTCCAAAGTTCCTGGTCTGGAGCCTGTCCGTCTCGGACGCGGTACCGTGCTCGTGGACATTATTATAGATGCGTCCAACATGGTGTTTCAGAGCGGACACCGAGTCCGAAGAGAGAATTTGAACGTTCGCTTAATCGTACATGTCATTCTGGCAGAGATCTCATCTACTGATTGATGTTGGAGTGGATGATGCTGACGCGTTAGGCGAGATTATTGAAAGTGATGCATTCGATGAAGCAGTTGGCGTACACAACTCGGCTTGATTCGCCATCCTTTCTAATTTGGTGCGGAAACTTCTATTCCATACTCTATCAATTAGTAGTAATATTACCAGTAATATTTGACGGGTAGACAGCCGGGAGGAGGTGATAAAGGTCATTCAGCAGATAAAATATTCTAATGGGTATCCAGCACAGCATTAAAATTTCTAGTCTTCAAACCTTCTACGCTCCAGTTGGCCGTTTTCAAACACACTTCTCTTATTTTCTAATTTCTAGTCGAAAGGAGGGCCTAGGATGGATGGTTACTTGATACCTTCAAGTTTAGAAATCGCTTCTATATAGAATGTTCGACAGATCTCTTGAATTAATAATGTATTCAACAAGGTAGTTCGAACACGTAGCTGAGATGGAATCTTCCCCGTTTCCTCTCACTGTCAATTTACTTGTTAACTGGATTTATTTAACCCCATAATACATTGACAGTACACTTTCCCCTAAAGCCCGGTCTATCGTCATGCGAATCATCACTTCATCAATAAAACATAGCATTCTTCCATTTCATGGCTGGGGTTCTTACACGGAGCGGTTGGATCGGAATTCCAAATGAGAGGAACTCTAAGCACACAATTAATATCATACAGAGGGTGAGAAAAATGCCCTTTAAAGGTACGAAAATGTTGAATGTTCTAGAGATACCATTAAGGATTATGCCTCTGAGGGGACATGCCACGTAGAAATGGTTAACTGTTCCACATAGTGTCAACAGCAAAATCATAATTCTTCCGGGTGTTGAAAACACCACAGCTTCCGAAGCCAGAAAATGGACTGAAACTACTTACAGAGATTGGCGACGTTGGATGTCCGGAGATTCTATTACAAGGAGATGGATGCTATATAGGATTTAGGTACCTAGTTATGATACAATCTACTTTACTACCTTTTAGCGTTTCCGAGGCCAGGAAATCTTTTCTGAGCTGGCCTGTCGGTGTTATCCGGGATCGATATGATACATACATAACTTGAAGTCTTGTGAAATTAAAAGACCTTTTATTACATATGTATTCCGTATCATTCAATTTCTTTTATAAACAATGATCTTATCATCCCTCTGAAACGGTCCAAGTTCAAACCGCCGTATAGCCCCAGTAATATACATATATGATGGGTGGAAGGAACGTGCGGCTCTAGGAATTTTTTGCCCGGGTTTCATTGACTAATTGACCAACGGGGCGAGTAGATACATTGCTCATACGCATCATCAGAGCCTTCCAACAAGAATCGAGGAATAGTGTTTTGCGTAAGGTTCCTGCATTACACGAAGAAAGATTTCGTATATCTGCCAATGTCGAATCTTCCTTATATCTCATAGTTTACGGCTGAATCAGCCTGCTATACGCAAGAGATCGAGCTTTGTTGACTCCATTTATCGGCCTTTCCCACCGGCGATGTCTTGCCCAAGGCGGTAGCCTCCAACTTTCTCCCATTCCACTTTCTGTCGTGTGATCGGGAGTTGTCTTCTAAGACCCTTAAAAGCTTCCTCGGCCAGTCGAGTAAACGCGCGGTTGAGTTCCTCCTGATAATCTCGTTCCGCTGCAGCTATATGAGACATCACTGTCTCCGCAGAGAACGAGGGAATCGATATAGATATGGGTTTCTTAGTGCTGAGGGCGACATTACCGTCCTCATAGTAATGTACATCGACATAAATCTCCCCCGTTACAGCGGAAGGGTGCGAAACAGGGAGTTTATAGATAGCGCGGAAGCGACCGTTCCTACATCAAATAAGAGAACTGGCTCTCGAAGGACCCAAACCTCGCCAACCCATGCTTTGGAGATTTACTCACCAGTAATTGTTAGGGGAATATCGGTTGGCAACTAAGAGGATTGCGATAGCGGAGTCATCATTGATTGGGTAGACACCATGAGAAGAGTTGGGGTAATGCTCACGCGCATGTGCGGACAGAGACTTGATGAATGATTTACTAAGGACTGGTATGAGCGCAAGTTCAGAATGATAGGAGAGGATATGAGTCGTCATACATCAGGTCAGTGTGTCGCGACTCGATAGGGTGCGATTGCACCGCCGACACTTTCTGATTGTCAAAGTAAGTAGGTGATTAGGAGCCCCTCTAGAGAAATGCGAGAGCAATAGGATCAAACTGGAATATCGAACGCACCTGAGAAAGATGATCGAATTCAAACGACGTTTGACTCTTCACGTCATAATACCGGTTCTCCCCCATCTTATTAAACTCACTAATAATAACCTGGTGAGAGAGCACATCAACCCTATCCGGAGAGGCTGAAGCGCCAGCAAGTCACGCCTATACCCACTTCTTCGCTTCCTCCGGGCAGTTTCACCGTCGCCAGTTGTGTTTCATTGTGCCTCTTGAACGAGGGACTGAGGGATGGAAGAATGTTCGGGCCGTCTACTGTGAGGGATTTGATGTCTGTTCTTGTGAAATTTCAATAGCGCATCAGGGATTGTTCCACGTCGTGTCAAGTAAGGATATACTCTGTGAAAGGAGGGGAAGGATTTGTGCAGGAGGTCCACGTACCGGCAACAACATCTAGAAGCTGAGTCTCAAGTTAGCTATCATGGACAACTACCCTATCAAAGTGTTTGAATGATATACCTCCCCTGGGGGTGCACCCTCGATGAATGAGGATGCTATCTGGATTGTTGATTCCATGTTCCCAGCTGGATCTTCAAGTAAGTGAAAGTCCTTGCCTTGAGCAGTGAACAGTGAACGATGGAGTATTGCCAGTCTTAATGTCAGATCTCAACCTTATAATGTACAACATTACATCACACTAGTATGGTACAGCACATACGTGTTACCGTGGCCAATATTTATTTCTTATTTACCTGGTAACTACCTTCTTATGATGTATAATTATACGATACCTACTAGTACCTAAGTCACGTTACAATATGTAATAATACCAAGGTATGATAGAGGGGCTTCGTGGCTTTGTTAAGTTGTTCTGTAATGCTAACTAAGCGTTTTGGCGATCGCGGGTTTTTTTGATCTATCAAACCGCGTATTATGGAAGGGGTTCTGGGTATCGAATACTTATACGTAAATAATAAAGACCAACGCTCGCTAGTTAGCGAGTTTCACAGGTCACACAGCGCCTAGAGTTAAACCATACACGGCTTAGGTTCATGGGCTGGCCAATGATCGGTCAACGCCAAGATGGACCCGTCACGTGCGTTCAGGTAGTAAAAGCGCTAGCTTGATGGAGAAAGGGAGGAATGACGCCTTGGGTGCCTCTAGCTACAAAAAAGCTGTCCATTTATTTATTCAATCATTTGCTTGCCACGAACGGCCGGATCTATATCCTCGTCTCTCATCCTATCATTTATAGAAGAGTGACCAAACCTCTCATAATCAAACCCTGCCTCAAAAAGCAGGCCAGACAACTTCTTCACTCGTGAAATTGCAACATAGGAAAGCCCCAACGCAAAGTCTTTCTTGTTAGGCAGCCTAATAACAATCTTATCCCTTGTCATTCCCTGACATTTGTAGATTGTATTGGTATATCCAATCCGTACAGGAAACTGGGTCCTTGAACACTGGGCCTTTCCCAACATAAAAGTATGCGTAGATGCAAATATCCCTTAGCCACGCAAAGCCCGCACTCCTCCTGACCCGAAAGTCTCGCTGGAATTGACGGCGATACCTGGGGTTATCTTTATCAGTGTCTTTGGGTTGGAGTAAGACCATATCAAGATCATCGGGCATGAGAGGCAGTGCATCAAAGAGCTTGATGTTATTTTGCATAAAGCTCACACAGTGGCCTGAATAATTCTGATGACCACGAACATGCTTTATGACCATCTGTACATGTGCCGAGCAATAACCATCTCCTCCACTTGACTTAAAGCAGGTAAAGTGGGTGGAACTGCACCCGGATCCATGTTGTTCGCGGCCGAAAAGAAGAAGTCCCTACCACCCTATATTACCACCCTGTATTGCCCGGTCCTTGTTCCAACATCGGTAACATATAGCCTCGGGCCATGACTTGTAGACTCTAAGCCTCATTCTGAACCATTTCTCTTTGCACCTCTCACAGTATTCCATTTGGTGTTTTTCAAGCTCAAGGTGGAAGTTTTCAAGTAGTTTCCAGTCTTCCGGAGGTACGAAAGGAGTATTCTCGAGCTGACTCTGAGGCTGTGGGGAAGATAATAAGCCTAGAATATTGAGATCGGGGAGAGAGAAAGTTCGGGTATCGGACCCGGAGGAGTAGGGATGCGAGGCGGTTGAGGTGTGGGAGTAGGAGTCCTGCCAGCCCTCCTAGCAGTTCGACGGTTTTGGAGGGTCCCTTGAGATTGTTGGCTGTTGTTCCATACTAGAAATTGGGGATTAGATCTTGGTGCGATAGGCGCCGACATAGTGGTACTTTTTGCTGAAGATCTATGGGGCTCGGTTTCGAAAGGAAAGACTGAACTGGGAGAGCTTTTGTACACCTACTACAACGCCTGGAGTCCATTTTAAGGGCCAATCAAGAAGTATAGCAAAGCAGGGTTAAGACGCAGGTTGTTGGATTGGGCAAGAACATCAAGTTGAGAGTAAGGAATCAAAAAAAAAGACATGGTCTGCCCAGTCAATTATGTTGATTGGGAAATGTTTCTTCCAATTGGATAACTAGATTAATGACTAGTGGAAAGTTTTCAAGCTCCTAAGAACATGGTCACGTGCGCGGAACAAGTTAGGCGCTAGCGCTGTTAATAATGTGATCTGGTGCGTCTGATGAGATGAGCCGCTAACTGAGATAAATTCTACCAATTGTTGGGTATCTTTACGCTACCTCTCCATATACTAATATGAATAAGCCTGGATCGCTACTGTTATCTAGTTCTTCCGAGCGACGGCTAGCAACATTATCGCTGCCATGATGCTAGGAGTAGTGGCAAGCCTGGATGAGCAGCCGAAGTGGCCTTGCCCCATAAACGATTCGGTCTAGCCAGGAGGTTTTTTATATACGAAGCGAAATTGCCCTGGAGGGAGATTACTGAGCACTTCCTCCGACCGCTCGCCAGGACTCAAGTCGAATCTGAATATAAAGCGTTACATTGCCACCCGCGGCAGGACGTCGGAGAAGATTGCGCCAAATAAGCCGTTCAGAATGACAATTGCGATATGGCCACTGCTGTAGAAAAAGGATTGCTCCTCCATATTGGGTGGGCAGATTGCTACATAGGCTCGGCAATATGCAGGCCCATAATTGATGAGGTTTTGGACACACGCAAAGCGCCCTAAAACTGTATCTTGAAGTTAAGTTACTACTGTTTTCAATTGAAGTTTTCCCAAATACAACAAGGATGCCTTTATTAAAGAAGCCAAAGCGGCGAGGCCACGAAAGCTCCGAGATCACCAGCAGCGCCTCCAGAATGTGTCGCCGGGAGAAGAAAAATTTTCGCGGCTCGCGGTCTCCGACCCGAACCCTTAAGCTTTAAATCATAGCTAGGAGTCAATTTCATCAACTTGAAGAAGCTAGGCATCTCTAAAGTTGGGGAAAAAGTCACTTGGTATCGGTATGAATCTAAAGAGATACTGATAATTCGGCGATGAGGAATGGGAATTGGACGATAATGACGATGAGGCCAATGCTGACTCCGATGTTCTAAGGGCTCAGGTTCGAAACCATGAGGCACTGCTCCCATCCCCGTATGCTGATAGCTTTAGGCATTGATTAATCAGTGATTCAAAGACTACTACCACTACATTTGTTGTTCGATGGAAGGAAGATGCTGATGAAGCCCTGAGGGAAATGCGTCTTCAAGGACGGAGAGAAGGGCACGCCAGGCCCAAAGAAAAACGACATCGCAATCCTACTCCACAGTAAGCACTTGATTCAACGTCCGCAGTATCTCCAACTTGGAGTCAATTCAAATGGTTTGCAGGGAACCGTTGCTCTTGCCCTTCAGAGCGTAAAGAATTCTACCATCGCAGAGAATTATCGAAGCTGCTTAAAAAAGATGGTGGCTCGGTGTACGGTATACAACCGGACCGGTAATCAAGGCGTAATTAAACGTAAACGTAAATTACATGTAATGACGAATGTCATTACGCTATTTAGGGGCCACCTTAGCCGTTTTACATCGGCACCATATAAAATACATTAGAGAGGCCTATAAGAGGAGAAGACTAAGTTATAGAGGATCTACACACTAATTGATGCTTAGTTATAATAGTACTCTACTATTAGAACCGGCTCGGTCCTAGTGCCACGCGCGTTCAAATGAACATTTATATTGATAAATGGGAATTGGAGGAGACTAATGTGAGTCTGTTGACAATAGCTATAGGCAATTGAGGGACCACCAAATAACGATGGACTGTGATGACGGGGTTCATTCGATGCTCATATTCATCAGTCCATCATTGGTTTCGTTCATGCCCTGCAGTCCAACACGTTTGATACTGCCTGCAGGGCCATTGCTGCTGCCACTACTGTTGGCCTCCCTTTCCAATGCGAATGACCCCGGCGTGGATTTTGGTAATAGGCCCCTGGAGTTGCAATCCTTGACCATTGGAGGTTGGGATAGGATAGGACTGCTCTGAACACTCATCCCGGGAGATACCGCCCGTCGCTTGAACGAATCTGGGTCAAGGTCATCGTCCCGCCTTCGTTTGCGCCGGAACCCGGTCGCAAGCGAAAGGTTCGTAGCTGAAAGTATGGGAGACCGAGACGTTGCCTGGTTCAGAGGTGTTGCAAGATCGCTAATCGTGGGTGCCGGGTCTATCGATTGCGACGAGTCCATTGAGGCATCTTCTCCCGAAGCTGTTGCCATACCCCCCACACGGGCGACCGGTGGCGGTGTCCGATAGTTCTCATCAAAGGAGTCCCAATATCTCATACCGCCAGAGTTGCGGCTCACTTGGTTGCTGAAGCTACTGTCAATTATCACTTCATCGATCTTTGTGGGCGCATCTTTTGCGCCCAACATAGATTTGCAGGGCGCCATGGTGTTAACCGTAGGCAATGTCTTCAAGGGGAAGACCGGAGACTTAGACTGTACTGTTGAGTCGCTCTCGCGAACTAGACGGACAACTTCCGCTTCGCGTTTTGCCTCACTGTCAAGGGGAGCGCTCTCTTCGATGAGCGCAGCCCGAATTCGGGCAAAATTTTTGGTTTTAGGCTATTGATTCGTTTGTTTATTATCTACTTGCGTCTTAAGAACAAAACGGGAAGACTGTACACATACCAAGAGATTGCCACGCCTGGTCACAACACGCCGAATGACACCTCGAGGTCCTCCCTCGGGGTTTGACTGACTCGTAGGGCTGCTACGCCGAGTCGCCCGATTTTCACCGTCGTCGCTAAAATCGGACAGGTGCAGATCACGGGTCCCAAGGCTTAAACTTTCGCGTCGTGACTGCACAGCACTCTTTGACATATCCCGGCTGAAATATCCTCCACCCGAACTCTCGATGCTTTTCAGCACGGGGGGTGATAACGGGCCGGGACTGGGTTTGGAGCTGTTTCCACTAGCGCTGCTAGAACTGTGTCTACTTCTTCTACCTCGAAACCGTGCGCGCTGGAAGCGGATGAGGTTTGATGGAGTTGGAGAATAGGTACCTATCCAGTCATTCCCAAGGCCTTGAGTAGCTGTAAATGGGTTTGCCAGAATCCCGCCAACTTTATTCGCTTGCGGTGTGATGCTGTTCATCATTTCATCTTTATCCCCATTCATAGGCTCATCATAATCCTCTTCGCTTGAGCTTGTGTCTGAATCAAGCATGTTAACGCTGGAGACTGAGCTCGAGATGGTTGCTCGATCCCCGGTACCAGAGGCTGGAAACTGTTGCCCGAAGCTCATCCCGGGAGAATTGATCCAGGGGGCCAGAGTTCCACGCCTTTGCGGAATTGTGATGCCGCGCCCACTAATGGTGGGAGATGAGTCTGGAGATGATTCCGCCAAGGTAGAATGATGGAGGCTGGTGCAGGCACGAGAGAAGTCGAGGCCCCTAGACCGTCGAGGAAGAACTGAAGCAGGTGAACCGTAGACGTCAAGCTTGGGAGAGAGGGGGGCATGGTTGATGACCAGACTTGACTCAGAATTAGGACATGGCTTTGACGGCAGATGTAGCGAGAGGCCTCGAAGGAGCGCATGGGACTTCTGTGGTGTTCCTGGGTTCGAGGTCGAGGCGAGGGAGAGATCATCTTTCGTCGACTGAGAAAGCCCAGGTAATGGGGGTTGGGAAGAAGGCTCATGCCTCGGAGCATCGGATAAGGAACGCGATTTGGGGGATGAGCGAGGTGGTTGTAACAGATTGTTATTCTCCGGGTTGGAATTAGATTGCTCTGTCCACTGAGACTGTTCTCCCCTCTGTCTGAACTGCTCTGTTAGCTTGCTCTCAAAGAGAGCGGCCGGCGAGTTGCTGTAAGGAGCACCAGGTGAAGATGGTGTCGCATCTGCCATTGCCCCCTAGTTAGGCAAGAGAGCATCGCGTAGTAAAAATCCCATTTATCACCTCTGTGTCGTTATCTCATTTGGATGTATTACTGTGGCTGGTTATTTTAAGCGGGATCCCCAAGAGCAGCTTATTTTTCGGGCGTGATGATACGACAATGTGTACCGTCGAATGCTGCAGGTAGCAAAACCCCCGAGACCAAATATGCTGCCCGCCAGATCGATATGCACCATAATGATGCAGCTATTCATTATTGCAAAATTCCTACTTATTATTATTATTATAAATATGGAGAGATGGGTGGAGGAGGCTACCCGAAGATGCAGGCTAGCCCCTTTTGGAAGGAGCGGACCCGTTGCACCCTGAGTTAAGACGACTCCAGCGAAATCGACAGTGGGAACAGCTCCGGTCGATTGTCTTGTCTTGATACGATATGAGATTATCATAGTTCACAAATGGCAACCATTGTGCCATATAGTTATTCTTATTGATCCTAGTCGAAAAGCCGGGCCTGGGGTGTGTCTCGACCGAAGGGGTGTGCGGCGATGAAAATGGGGTGTCTCTACTCTCTAGCACACCTTAATAATAATTAGTAAGAATTGCCTAGTAGAGATTTATTATTAGAGGCAAACATGGTACTAATGTATGTAATATATACTAGTAGACAAGCTTTAATTAAGTGGACACTAAACCGAGTTTGGAGATCCTTGTCTAGTATAATAGGCGAGCGAAGGGATGCTGCGGAAGCTAAATACTTGTCGTTACATATTTAGGCCATACTAGTTATCATTGTAGTACTTATACTCCTATCATATGTATCAACCTTCTATCCAGAGCCCAGATGCTGAGTGAGCGTATCACGTTTGTCAAGCATGACGGACGATGCCATATTAAATCACCTCTATCTCTGCGTTGCGTAAAGGTTTGCTTAGCAGCTCGATAGAATCTGTCAGTACTCATCATGGATATCCAGAACTTGTTCAACGTGAAAGTAAGATCCTCATCCTGATCGATGTCCGCCCCTGCTTATCGGACTTCTCAGGATAAGATAGTACTGGTCACCGGTGGAGCAAAGGGTATTGGTCGTATGATATCCGAAGGATACGTTTCGAATGGTGCTACGGTTTATATTTCGTCTCGTGATGCGAGGGCTTGTGAAAAAGCTGTGAACGAGCTCAATGCTCTAGGAAAGGGCAAGGCCTATGCCATCCCGGCGGACTTCTATAAGGAGGATGACTGTAAGAAGTTGGCGGCTGAGTTGGCAAAAAGAGAGAGCAGTGAGCCTTAAGCTTCTAATGTTTGTTGCGCATTAACCAGATGACCCAGAGTTGACATCCGTTACAGAACTGCATGTCTTGGTGAACAATTCAGGGTCCAACTGGGCCGCTCCTTACGATGAATATCCGTCTTCGGCCTGGGCCAGGGTCCTAACCTTGAACCTCCACCATCTTTTCCTTATCACACAGCTGCTGACACCGTCGTTGGAGAAAGGGGCGAGCCCTGGGGATCCATCCCGAATCATCAACATTGGAAGCATTGATGGCCTTCACGTACCTCATTTCGAGACATTCGCGTACAGCGCTAGCAAAGCTGGATTGCATCACCTAAGTAGGGTATTGGCTAGCCATCTGGGGAAAAGAAATATCACGTTCGTTTCCCGATTTTCGCCTCATTATGTCCCCTCACTAATTGAGTTTCCCCCATTACAGATCCAACACGCTGGCCTGCGGACCATTCGAGAGTAAGATGATGGCTGCCACTTTAATAAGGTTCAAGGACGCTCTCGAGGCCTCAATCCCACTAGGTCGCATTGGCACTCCGGAGGACGTGGTAGGCGCATGTCTTTATCTGAGCAGCCGAGCTGGCGCGTATGTGAATGGAGCGACCATTGCCATTGATGGCGGAAGCCTAGTCTCACCTAAGCTCTGAATGCCCAAGTTTGGCCATGTAGTATGGTAGATTTGTTATTAGATTTCATCGACGAGTAAAAAAAATACAGTCCCCAAGCCTCTCGGGCTTTCTTGGAAATCCTCAAAGATTGGACAAGAAGACGAAACCTTAAAAAATGCCATTACAGATCAATCCTGTGTATACCAAATACATCACAAGTTATTGTACCTATCATAGGCTGCTAGATATCATACATACTACTAGTTACTATGATATGTAGTGTCCCTTGTCGGAACGTCAATAATGATCTGGCCTCTTTATACCACCATCTATCCATAGTCATATTCTACCCTATCATGAGCACTCAAGACCGGATAGAGTTCGGCGGGACTCTCTGCCGAACCTGCTCTCATATATACCTAATGTATATGAGAATTGGTATGATAGAATCTCGCCACATCCATTTTTCGTTATCATCACAATGTTAGCCACGCACCTGTGGTTTCTGTTATTCCTTTATCACGACCTCAACTCGCCCTCAGCTACTAGGTGAGTCTTTTTTCCACTAGATGCCGGCTCTTGATAACGTCTCGATCGCGGGTTTAAGACTGCTCGTTGGAGGCCTTAGAACTCTATGCAGGAACTAGCAGGAACAACAAGGAGCAGCTAATTTAATACCTCTAGATCTATATATTCTTACTCGTGGTTGTCTTGCTACCGCTATCGGACTGGACTTGCTAAACGCGGTTAATACTTTAGGTAGCGATTCGGATGGCATCGTCAGATAGCCAGCATCGTCAAAAACGCTCTAGTATAGACCCTTTGTCAGAGCCTGAGATCTACTATGGCGATCAGGCGGCTCTCAAAAGGGAGCTTAAGGATCGTCCACGGGCCTTTTCTTCGGTACGCCGAGCCTCTTATACCCATTCTTCCATTCTTTTTGGCCATCTGGTTCATATCATTAATTTCTCAACTAAAAATAGAACTTGAAATCGTTCAATCGTGAAGACATCCGAAACTTACTAGGCAAGAAACTGGTACGGAGGGGTAGTCATGGTGAGCAGCGTGGTAGTAGATAATGTTAACAAAGGAAACAACTGATTTGACCTGGTTAAAAAGACGAAATCGCGGCTCGTCCTCGCAAGTTCCTCATTGACGTCAATGAGACATTGAGAACCCTGCTAGAGAGGGAAGATACGGATCAAAACATGCAGATCACCATTGAAGATGTGGGGCCTAAGGTCCGTAGCGATACAGAGAGGGAGAGAAGATAAGCGATAGATTAAAGAGAGAAGCTGATCGATGTTGGCATCGCCTAGGTATTATCCGTTGGGACCGCTGCCTCGTACGGATACAACAAGTTCGATGTGCGAGGAACATATATGCTTTCCAATCTCCTGCAGGAGCTTACCATCGCCAAAGATTTCGGTCGACAAAGGATTGTCTTGGATGAAGATCGACTCTCTGAAAACCCAGTTAATCGTCTGTCACGTTTCATCAGACACTCATTCTGGGATGCTTTGACTCGAAGAATCGACGAAACAAATATTAATATTGTCGTTAAAGATCCGAAGGATTGGACTAGAGACCCACAACCTCGTATTTACATCCCACATAACGCACCTAAGCAGTATGAGTATTACAGACGGATAGCGGAAGCCCATCCCAATCTCCGGCTGGATGTCCAGTTTCTCGAAGATCGAATCACGCCAGAGTACGTCAAAAACCTCAACAGTAAACCTGGTCTCGTTGCTCTTGCTATGGAAGAGTATGCAGATGATGCTTCGGGGGAGAAGCATCTGCGTAGCTTACCCTTCGTTGTCCCAGGCGGCCGGTTCAACGAGCTCTACGGTTGGGACAGTTATATGGAATCACTTGGGCTTCTTATCAGCAACCGAATAGACCTCGCAAAATCGATGGTCATCAATTTTTGCTTTTGCGTTAAACACTATGGGAAAATCCTCAACGCGAACAGATCTTATTATTTACTGCGCTCCCAACCTCCTTTTCTCACCGACATGGCATTACGCGTGTATGACAAGATAAGAGCAGAACCAGATGCATTAGATTTTCTTCGACTATCAATCTTAGCAGCTATCAAAGAGTATCACAGCGTGTGGATGGCAGAACCACGATACGACAAGGTCACGGGACTGTCACGGTACCGCCCGGAAGGCGCCGGAGTTCCCCCGGAGACGGAGGCAACTCACTTCCTGCATTTGCTGACTCCGTTCGCAAACAAACATAGTTTAAGCTTTTGGGAATTTGTTCAAGCATACAATGACGGAGCCATCCAGGAACCAGACCTCGATGAATATTTCCTACATGATAGGGCTGTTCGGGAGTCTGGTCATGATACGACGTATCGCCTAGAGAGAGTTTGTGCGAACCTTGCGACTGTTGATCTGAACTCGTTGTTGTACAAATATGAAGTAGATATTGCAAGAACTATCCACACATGTTTCAAAGACAAACTAGCAATACCACCTGAATTTCGTACGCCATCAACGCTGAATGTTGAGATCGAGTCATCTTCCATATGGGATCGGCGTGCTAGGAAAAGAAAACTAGCGATGGATAGATATCTATGGGATGAAGAACAGGGTATGTATTTCGATTACGACAGCGTCAAACAAGAGCGCAGAACATATGAAAGCGTCACTACGTTCTGGGCCATGTGGGCAGGGCTAGCCAGCCCAGCACAGGCGGCCCAACTAGTCAAGAACGGCTTACCCAAGTTTGAGGCGTACGGCGGTCTGGTGTCTGGGACAGAAGCGTCTCGCGGGCCCATCAGCCTCGATAGACCAAATCGTCAATGGGACTACCCCTACGGCTGGGCGCCTCAACAGATGCTGGCATGGACTGGGCTCCTACGCTATGGGTATCAGGATGAGGCGGAAAGACTAGCATATAAGTGGCTATTTATGATCACAAAGGCTTTCGTGGACTTCAACGGAATCATTGTTGAAAAGTATGATGTGACGAGGCCGATTGACCCGCACAGGGTTGATGTAGAATATGGGAACCAGGGTTTGGACATCAAAGGGGTCCCTAGAGAAGGGTAAGCGAAGACTGTGTCTTCTCTATTGATTATAAGTATCCCTCACTTGGTTAAGGGCATGTATAACTAACCAAATCTAGATTTGGGTGGGTTAATGCCAGCTATGTTTATGGGCTGGAGATCCTTAACGCACATATGAGACGGGCCCTAGGAGCGATCACCCCATACGAAACATATAGCCGAGCCGTCAATATGCAGTATCCTTATTGAAGGATGTAAATATTTCCAATGGGATTTACCAAGCTATATACACCGAGTCGGTTACATACTAGGTATCGTAGTTACCCGCCTAACAGTGTACAATATATCGTTGATCATTGAGTTTCCGCACACTATGATATAATATATTTAGACGAAGTGGCCGGGGGTATTATAACAAAATATATCACGCATTTACGACCCTCAGCGGCTCTACTGTATGGATCGCGATGTCTGGTCATATGGTAAGTATCCAAGCCCACCGTAGCGTCTTTCCCAATCAGAGCCCGAGCTCACTATTACCACATACCGCGTCCGTGATTCCATGTAGGCCATGACAACAGTGTCCGGCCAGAGCCGCCCGGGCCCAACACAGCGCCTTCCTCAATCAACAGACCTATTTTCATGAAGTTAGTGATAACCGCAGCTGCAGCGCTGAGCGTACTCCTCGCCACTGATTGTTCTTCTGAGTATTGGGAATACCAAGTCACAGATATCTATAGTACCTTTGCACACCAGTGATAACGAGGCGGGGAAATGGTTCATCAACCTAGACCTAAGCTTCAATGTTCCCGGATGTCCCGAAACATACCTATCTAGACAATTCCCGCGGTAGCGATTTCCGCTTTCGCGTATCCCTGATGGTCGGGGCCAGATTCAGAAGCGATATAAAAGTGGATAAAAGTAAGAATCTCCTTGATTGGGTTTGTCGGTCACACCTAGGCGCATGTATGTAATCATTGATCCTTCGCCTCCAAAGGTATTTTACCTAGCTTCAAGTGAGTAATCCATAGTGGTACAGTATCGAATTTGACATCAGGCAAGGTGGTTCGGTGTAAATGAGGGAATTATTCTAGACAAAATGGGAGGGATATCAAATAATGCGTTAGCTAGAGATATGCCTTAAAATGAACTTCAAAACGAAGTGAGTGTAAACATTTGAAGCGTTTACTACTGAGGCGCCCCGCAAAAGCTCATGGCAAGCTATCATAAGTTGATGATGGATTTGTACATAAATATAGGTAAGACAAGAAACAGGGAGAATCTATATATGGACTCGATTCCTATCTACTATAATATATATATATCCGAGTAAATAAACGCAGGAAGGCTTTAGTTTACTTAACTCCTATCATAAAAAAAAAGAAACATGGGGAAGACGAAGAAATAAGTAACATACCGAAACAATTCGAGGAAATGCTACCTAGGAAGATGAGTAACAAGAAGCCAGAAGCTGCTAGTCATCCCTTATCGAATAGCATGCACATTAATCAGAAGAATACTTATGTATCCCTAGCTTATGGATGATGACTGACGGGTACCTAGGTAATGTTCTCTATATCTGCTATGATCAATCATCACACCTTGCCACTTAATATTATTGATGCCAGTTTATTTCGTACAGTTCTCCGAAATTCCATTGACCTCCAATTTGTCATTCTTTTATTAATCTCCTTCCGCCAGTTCTCGTAACCACTACTAGAAGACTGTGGTTGGGCTCCCTACGTGCCTCAATGCTGCAAGTCTTAGATTCCTCTCCGCCGTGAGGTATATAGTCAAGCATGAGCCAACTATTTGAGAGAGATATGAAGGGAGTCTCATGGGATCGAGCGGTACGACCGAAGATGGACAAAGTCACCAGCGGCAGCCACGGTCGTATAGGGGTCACAGGAAAAACACACTCATCAAGCTGGATTTCACCCGCCATAATGTATCTTCGTGGTTATCTCCCATGACAAAGAGCTACGGAGATGTATGATTCAAGGCCCTTTGAATTCAAGATGAGACAGCACGATGGCTCTATTGGTTATAAGTTAAAGATTGCTCAGAGAGGAGGAATGATTCCTCAGGGCTCTCCTGATGCCCGCTCCTCGGGTAACCCTCCTGAGCCTGCTGCTCCTCATCATTTGGTAGTTTACTAAAGGCATCGGTGGAAGGACCACCGAGTTTCTCGTAAGGGGTATCGCACTCTAGCGACCTCAAGGACGGGTAATAGCATCGGTAGGAGAAGTAGGCCATCATAATTCCTAGAAGAGCCCCGCAGGTCACATCATAAATATCGTGGCGATAGTCTTCACAGCGAGAGATCGCTATGATTACCGCGCCGAGGAGCGGTGCAAGAACGAGGAGACAAGGCGCAAGATTTGTTCTCGGGCGCCATACATGCATCTGGCCAGCAAAAAAGCTAAATGAAGTGTGAGCAAGCTGAGAGATCCATGGTTCCTAAGATCAAGAAGCCAAACGTGAAGACTCACAGTGCTAAGTAACCAAGGCCACTAAATGCAAAGCTACTATGGCCGCTCGGAAAACTTCTCCATCCTTCGTCAAGAATCCTCTCGTTAATCTGAGTACAGACTGTGAAAGTGACTAGCTCATAGTCCGAAGTTCCTTTGGCCGGCCTGCATCGAGCGATAAGGTCAGGCCGTGGGCGTCCAACAGCATTCTTTATTATGCCCGTAAGGGATGTGGAGAGCGCCAGTGCAACCACAAAGCCAAGGATCGTGACATGAGTTTTATGTGCCTTGGACCGAAAAGACGCGGTCCACAAAATGAGGATAAGAAGGGGGATGACTCCCGAATAAATGAGTGACCACACTACATAAAAAGTTAGGACTTTGGAAATTGTTGCTAGAATTCGCGAACAAAGAGGGTCTTCATACCTACTGGGACCCTCTCCACTTGAGTGAATGGATATTGTATAGCTCTATTATCCAAAGAAAACAGGCGGTGGAATGGGCGCATAAAAAATTGTATCTAACAATATTACACCCATTTATTTCATGGAATCGCGGTAGCACATAGTGAAACTAACCGGAATCCACCCTGCAATGAGGGTCCCTAGGGCAACGTAGTCCCCTGCATACGACTGGCTCCAGAAACGCGCCAGAGAGCCAACAGCTCCAGGTCGGCTTGGATGAGAAGCGGCATTACGTGATCTATAGAACATTATGCCGCATGATTTCGTAAACCGATCTCGATGGAAAACGAAGTTCTACCGTACCCAGTAAGAAAAGGATTCATTATTAAAAAAAGATTAAGCTGCAACCGACCGACCGTAGGGCGCTTATCCAGCCACCCCCTTTTGCTAAGCTTGACCGCTATGACTTCTTGCACCTGTTTTAGGATTAGCTCTTGACAAGTCGCTTTCGGGATAGCTGACATAAGAATCTACGGAAATGGGAAGCGGTGTTGGAATACTGCCGCTATCATGTGATCTTCTGAGAACCTAGATAGAACCTAGGTATTGTAATGGGATTCATGTACCCCCAATACATTGAGAGTATCAGCCGGCCCAACCTTCATTACACATTTGAAGCTTCTTCCGTCCATCACATACTTACTCAGCTAAAGAAGCGATTCGCTCCTGACGAGACACGGGAGAGAGAATTACAGTATAAGTATGAGCACCCGAAAGGATAGTATATTGGTGGAGGAGTGGCTTCAACGGTGGAGGGAGTCGTTACAGGGTGTCAACGACTCAAGATGCCGGAGGCACAGGGCTCGAGAGTGGTTAGGGACTTTATCGTTGCTATGAAAGCTCTTAACCCAGGATTTCCACCTACTAGACTAACTACGGACGGTCCACCCCAGCGCAAGTGCCGGACCTCTTTGGCATGATCCAAAACTTCCGAGAGTACAGGCCAGAACAGGGAAAAGGGGATTATGTATAGGAGCCCCGAGACTGACACGACAAAGAATCGGAGTGCCCCATCCTCACCTTAAGCCTCCAGACAACGACCAGCACAGTGTAAGACGCCTCACAGCCTTAGCTGTACTTGCTTCCTGAAATATTCTGAGAGAAGCTTGCAAGAGAAATATCATAGGCAACTAAGAATATTAAGGGAAAATGGCAAAACTTAATAGTCTCTTGATTCTTGAAAATTAGCTACAGTACACAGAAAAGGTCTTGTGAAATACATGATTCCGTAGAGGTATTTATACCTGTAAAATGATACAAATGAAACCATATAATGAATGTATCTTCTTGCACCTTCATCCATTCCTTGAACCTTGAAGGTTCACCTTACACCTTGAAGGTTCTCCTTGCACCTTGGAGGTTCACCTTGCACGCTAAAGGTGCAACGTTAGTGGGGTTCGGGGAATCCTTATTCCACTTCCGTAGACACTAATCTATTTAATCATAGGATCGATGACCTATCTCCGTTAGGCTCATCTCTTACACAGCCGGCCGCCAACCGCCCAAGAAGTGTCTATGTGGTAAGAGCCATCTCTACCACAGTTGCTGGTGCCTCTCTCCACCAACGCTGCAGAGCTCTCGGTGGATGATAGCGCCAAGGAGGGGGACGAAGAGGGTGAGTATGCCCTCAAAAACAGCTTTCTCCTAGACTCCGCAGCGTCAACCCACGTGTGCAATGACCGCACGAGGCTCAGGGATTTTCGCCCCGCCACTGGAAATCACTCCCTAAGAGCGGGAGAGTCATCAAGGTAGAAGGGTATGCTGCCACCTTGGGAGATAGCTTTTGCACCTGGGCACTAACGGATGTCGCCTACGTCCCTTCATTTCATACGAACCTTGTCTCCTCCGACAGAGCCCGGAAGAAAGGGGATAGGTGGGACACTGATCGAGTGGTCCCGATACAAGGGAATAAAGCGACGTGCAAGGTCACCAGGATTTTTGACCAATGGGTTTTGGAATACAGGCCCCTATCCCGAACGGCTGTGGCACTGAGGAGAACACCGACCCAAACGTCAACGCAGCCACTGACCTCAAAAGAATCCATCGAGTTTTGGCATAGGCGACTAGCCCACCTCAGAAAGAGCATGATAAGGGAAATACCGACACTTTGTAAGGGCGCCCAACTGGAATCTCCGGAGTCGGGGGATACAAACAACCAGATTTGTGTCAGACGTGCAAGCTGGCATATGCTCCTAGACAAATCTCTCGAAGACCCGCTACCCGGGCCACCATACCTTTCGAAAGAGTTCACTTTAATGGAGATGAGTGGGCACTCCATTTCCTGGATGGTACGACAAGAATGAATTACTCATACACGTTCCCAAGGAATGCGGACCTGATGAGGTATATCGACGAATTCTACGAAATGGTTCGCACTCAGTACAAATACGCCATTCGGAAGCTCAAGTACGATGGGGAACATCCCTTGGGTAATGAATACGGTCAGTGGAGGTGGAGTAAGGGGATAATTGCGGAACAGTCGCTCCCTTACGCCCATGAGCAAAACGAACCTGCCGAGAGACCGGGGGGTGAGACACATTGAAAGCCAGGGCAATCGGAATTGAAGCGCGCCTACTTGAGGAACTTTGGCCGGAAGTGGCAAAGGCAGCGCCATAGGTCGCCAACCAAGTCTCTAGGCCGAATGACCCCCTATGAGAAGATCAACAGGATGCTGAAGCCGGAAAACGAGGAGGACTATAGGCCGAACATTCCTCACCCGAGAGTGTACGGTTGTAGGGCCTATGTCAGGTTCCCAAATATTCAAAGGAAGAGAAAAGATGGTTTAACGAACAGGGTACTGGACAGCGTGACTAAGGTCGAGGATCACCATATGTGATGCATTCATAGAACAAAGCTGATGGATGGACACACACAGATGACAGAATTGATCGCTGGTCCTTCCATGATGGTCAGGGTCCAGCCAGACTATATACAAAATTTAGGGGTCCGAGTATGTTTATCTATGAACTACATGCAACTAGAACCAATCTGGAAGGATAACCCCGTGGTCGTTACAGATGGCCCCTCGTACGATGATTGGGTACCTGGTAGGGTACAAGGCGTCTAACGTACAAGGCGTCTAACGTACAAGGCGTCTAACATCTTTAAGATCTGGATTCCCTACGCAAGAAAGGTAGTAGAGGTCAGGGACGTCACATTCGACGAAAGTATCCTGTATGATCCAAATCAACCATTCGTTGAATCAGGGGTACAAGAAAGAGCACCTACCAGGCAAGTGACTGTGGAGATCCTATCTTGCAAAGACATCAGCGCATTCCAGCTCCTTGAGAGTTTAGACGAACAAATCTCAGAAAGTGATGCAGGGGAACTCGAGGTACCCAACATACAGGGTAGCAACTAGCTGCAGTTAGGAAAAGAAGCTGAAGCGGGAAATGTGGGATGTTTGCCAACACCAAGGGTAACCCGCGCCGCTAGAAATCTCGTACTCTTCACTATCCGGGGAATATTCAATTGCTAGCGTCTTGGTGTTATAAAGATAGCTGATTATCCGTCTGCCGCCCTCATGTGACTTGATGAAAGATTTATCATGTGCTCTGGGAGCCTGCTGACTGTCCTAGCGTGTTAGCTCGAGTAATAGACGTAGCACTGTATAGAGCCCACTTTCCGTTGATAGAGGTGGGCGAACTGTTTGTCACTTTTCCCAGATTGATGTTGGGTACATCATTCAGTGTTGACATGGGAGTTGGAGGTGGTTTTCGGTCATCCAAGTGGAATCGCCTTGCTATCTTTTCAATATAAGAGCCCTGGCAAAGCCAGACAGACTTTTTTTGTGGAGCGGTCCCTCACAATCCGCACTTCGACAAACCAGGTTAACTCCCCCATATCTCGCATAGGGTACTTTTGCAACATCTTGGAAATTAAACAATAACTTCGCGGTGTTTTGGTTGACATAAGGCAATGATATCGTCAATAAAGAGTAGAACAACGATAGGATTACTCAAGAACACACAAAGATCTTCCTTTGCCTAAGTCAATCCCATGCCAGCTACTAGGGTACTTGTTAGTTCCTTCAGCCATAACCGCGGTGAACGTTGTAGTCTATACAGTGCTTTAAGTAATAGCAAGGTGTGGCCTTTGTTCCCAAAACCTGAAGAAAACTCCGCACATCATGTCGCTGTTGACGAAGGCGTTAATAACATCCCATTAATAGGCATCCGGATCAAAGTATGCCATAATAGCCATTACTGCCCTAGACATTGACGCCATTGTGTACCCTAGGGGATACTAATAGAATGAGAGAGAATTAACGGTTGGGAAGTTTTTAATGAGAGGTATTCGATCCTATAGAGACGTGTGCGTCTCCGGGCTCATAACTGTCGTAGTCTATCGGGTATTACAATACTAGGTAAGTCGGAAGATCCATTCTTCTATGCCCAAGAACAGGAGTGGGAGATACTGGAGATGATAAGGAGCTCTTGCAAAGATATCGCAGTGTTATTTAGACTACCCTAGCACAAGGAGAAGAGGAAAGAGGAAAAGGCGAAGGCTAGTGCGCCTATATGCGAAGATGATGATGGATATGTATTGTATGATACAGATCGGAACTAACTTCTGACTTAAACTATACAAGTGAAGGTCAGGCGACAGCAGAGAAACACTTTCCCCAGTGGAGATCCATGCTGCACGCTCACAACATATTGTGGGTCAGTTTTGGTAATTTAACTACTTACACAGACCGTGACAATGCTATTCTGTCATACCGGGGAGTTATAGATGTCGTCGCTCCGTAAAGTTTGTGTTTTGAAAAGATGATATGATCCAGAGTGAAAGAGAAATTTGACAATCAAGGAAAAATTGAATGTAACTAGTAGAATTTGGATCAGGGATATGGAGACGAGATCTATGATGTACTAATCTAGAACAAATTGATTTAGGGATGCTTGTGTCACTCAGTAAACGCAGTAATAAAAATATACATCCGCTCGAAACGACATAATTTCAAATTCCAAAATATATCATTGTGATAATAGAAACCAAAGCCATTCTCTGTGGGCAGTTCTTCACCTCTGGGTTTGAATTTCTTAGAGTATAGGTTATATTGAAAAGGATTTCAAGATTCAGAATGTGGTGCTCAGGAGTACTGTACAAATACAAGAATCGGTTTCCCCCCAGTGTTAGTCACGACAGTTTTTGCTCTTTTTTTAGTAGGTTGATAGTTCGAAGTTCTAAGAGGGATTCGTATCGTTCTATCTGCATTTCTTACGCTTTAATCATAAGTAGAATAATTATATGGCTAATACGTAGTATAGAATCGGACTGTTTGCTTTATACGTTGGGAGGGTCAGGTCTAAAAGCAGCAAAAGCGCAAAACAGGGCGTGGTGTAACAATTTCCTATGTTCATTTTAATAAAATATGATCTTTTATTGATTAAATCTCATGAGTTATTGAGGAAAGGGTTGTATTTAATGATTTATCTATTAATTACTATGAAATAGAGGCTGATGATGTACCTTCTTATTTACTACTTGTGGTAAAGTTGTAATAATTTTCTTCAGTCACAGGGGCTTATAGTGATAGAGACTAGTAAGCAAAGCATATCGTAGGGAGACGATAAATATCAAGCTACATGATGTTTAGGAATGATTCCGCTTTCTGGAAGCCGGGCTCGCCAGTTGTTTCCCTTTGACAGAGACTGTTGGATCCTAACTGTTACGCGTAAACGTAGGTCTAGCAAGTAGTTTTATAAAGAAGTGTTATTTTCTAGAATGCTGAGTGCAGCGAGGTCAACTAAACTAATTGTGGGTCATGTGACGTGGTCACATGATCATAAAACACGCAGAGACATCTTCATTCATCAATTCCTGTGATCACAAAGGGCGGGTGATGAACCGATTGGAAACGTAGGATTTTCACCCAACCGGCGCTTTTAAGGGGTCGAAGGCGAGTCAGGAATCAGGATGGTTATAATCATCATGCTCTACATTGTAGCTAGAGTAGTATGTATTGAGTACATAGGCCTGGTCCGACCCCATGGAATGAAGAGGGAGATTAGTATCTTAGCTAGATCATTTTTCATTGCAGGTGTTGTACGGGCGTGTTACACCGATTCTTCTTCGTTCTATTATAGAATAGCTGAAAGTTATGAATTCTGCGTAGTTACTGATGTTGCACCTCAGTTGAATGTTTAGTATGGTGCAAGTTGTGTTCGAAACAGAATCTTTATGGGTCAGGTCTTGGTGACAGGCCGCGCCACACATCAAAGGCATATCAGGGTAAAGAATTCCACCACCACCACCACCACCACCACCACTACCAATCGAATCATAGTTTCGGTTACCTATAGCTAATTTATAAAGAGGTTGCAATGCTCTTCAATAATCTACTTTCACCCTATGTACAACTATCAAGATTACGGTCTTTGACATCGATTTCCATCCTCATCGTGAAATGATATAAGAAATGTCTAGATTTCAAGCTGTGGAAGAAAAATTTTTGAGAACGTGGAATTTACAGATACTCGAACCATAGTACTGTACAATAACAATTTATCTGCATCATATCTCTTTTAGTCAGAGTATAGAGTAAAACCCTACCTAGTTAACTAACTTTTGCAATACGCCATCGAATAAATTTAAGTTGCTTGGAACTTTGATATAGCTATTATAACATAGATTCTGAATTTTCAAATAAAAGAAGCTGACCAGGTGACTATACTATATCATTATCTGATTTCTCATTTGATTCCTTACTATCTGTCTGGGTACCATGCAAGCTGCGGCTCAAGTCAATTATAGGAGTACCCGGTACTTGTTTGGCCGGAGGGTGTGCAGAAGGATTCCCAAGATCCGGTATTACACAGCTTAAAGATGGGGGGTTGATGTCATCCTGTTCTAGGCTAGTAGACTTCAGTTATATGTCCTCTTACCTCATTTTTCACTTATTGCCTTAACCGCAAGCACTCGTCCATCTTCCGAGCAGCAGTTGTTAGAACACGCGCCATCCGGTCCATCTGGCAAAGCCGCCAAAGCCCTATCTCTAATGTAGATGTCGCTATACCCGGATGGCGCCTTTTTAAGTAAAGCAACCATCTCTGTACAGCCCACTGCCTGACGGTATAATTCTTGCTAAACTGACGCTGTAAGCGAGGGTCGTCTTTGCAACGGGGCGGAGGGAGAACTAATACATTTAACTTAACTCTCTTGGAAGAAGTGGCAGTTTATCGTAAATTCGGCCGGCGTTACAAAGGAAGCTGCATATATGGCTACTGTTCTGGTATTGCTGACCGCGGTGCGGCCTGATCTCTATGTATATAGATCAATATCTCCTCAAATTGCGTCAAATTAGGATTAGCGGGTTGTGGAAACGGCCCTGAGTCTGAGAGATTCTCATTGTTGAATAAGGATGTATCAGACTGAATCCACACTAGTTTTTTTATACTCCCTGAGTCGTTGGATGATGCCTCTAACGTTCGTATAATAATCTGAGAAGATGGGTAGTAGTGACCTACATGCAATAATGAAGTTCCTAACTGGCCCGTTTTTCTGTACCCCTGGGAGCTTTAGCCGCTTGGCCTCGGTGTATGCCGCCTCCCACTTCTGGAGCCGTTCCTCAACTCCGGAATTTCTGGGGCGAACCTGGCTTTTAGGTTATTGAGGACGTCGGGGACGGTATCGCATTCGAACGTGTAGTAGAGGTTTACTCTTGTAACCGTTTCCTGGATGCGTGTTCTCATTGTCGCAAGGCCTTTTTCGTATCCCTTAAAAGTCCTTAAAAGCTGGTTTGGTAACTCTTCTGTAAGCATGAGAGTCTCGCGACTTCAGCATTAGTTAGGTCAGCGATGGACGCCTTTTGAGTGTTAACATCCTTGGGTTTTGGTTCCACTGGCCTTGCGACAATGTCAGGAAACGGTCACGAGAGCAAGCCTCCACTACACGTTCGAATGCGACACCATCCATGATGCCCTCAAGAACCTAGAGGCCAGGTTCGTCCCAGACGATCAGAACAGAGAACCCTCTTTTCTTGAAGTGAGAGGAGATGTTTATGTCTCACACTCTTACTATACTAACTTAAAAACTGAACGATGCAAAGAATGAATAAAAAGATCACATGGAAATAGGGATAATCCTCAGAATCACAGGTAAAACATCAGAACGAAAAAATCTATTTATCTTTAGATAAAATGACGGGAATGACGTTGGGAAATTAGAAGTTTTTTCTGGTCCATAGATTAAAGAAATAGGTCTGAATTTTATAATCCATGGAGACCTAGACTCCTTCATTTCCTTCGATACGAGATACAAGATGAGAAAGTAAACTAAAAAAGCTAGTGTAGGTTCAGTCTGATAGTATGGCTCATATCAGAGGCTTTTTTCTTCTTATCGACTTTCCTACTGCGAGAGAAGCGAAAGAAGATGGAACTCTGGGCTATCACTCAGAGTTCCTGGCACAAGAGAGAGAAAGAGAGAAAAGGGAAAAAAGGGGAAATCCTTCCGAGCAGCTCTACGAAGGACTGTTGGGGAGGCTTAGGGCCTTAACAGTGACATTGTCATGCCAGGAGGCCAGACCTTAGTATCCAACGAAAACAATTAGGCTAAGCAGCTATCCTGGTTGCAGCTCTCATTGGAAAGCGCAGAATTTGGGAAAGAGCGGTAAAGCAGTCGATCAGCATGCACCTGGTTCGCCTCGTCGGCCGGTGCTTTTGGAGGACCCGACTCGGGTTGTTTAGTCGGGCCCGTGTCTCCTGGGGGTGTCGGCCGGTCTGCTCGTAGTACAAGCTGAGCGGAGTGAAGTGCAGGCCCTTAATGCCTGCCTTGTCCCTTTCCGTGTGCACAATCAACTGGCAACTTGGTTGTGAAAGTCGGTGGTCAGGTAATGTGCTATATAGCGAGCTGCCGGGAGTCTCCAGCGTGGGCCAGTACTGGAGCCGTAAGGGACTAAGGATCTGGGAAAAAAAAGTGCTGGCATAGCCTTGATCTAAGGAAAATAGTCCTCCATAGAATGTCATGATACCAAGGTAGGCTAAGCTTTGATTCTAACGGAAGACCAAAGTTTGTTGTCTGGATTAGGTGTTTAATGTAGGTCCTTTACTGGGGCAGTTGGGCCTGCATTGCAGAGGCAAGGTGGAGGGATCAATAAGGATGTCCTAATTTTAGTTTGAATCATCCTTTGATAACCTTAAGCTCGTGTTGAAGATTAAGCGTTCCATATCGAGTTTGATATTGGAGGACCAATATTTGACTTGGAAGATGTAGCGTAATTAATTCGTAAATTACATATAACTATACGATAATTACTGTATTCCTATGACTAGCATCACGCGACCCGCTAACCAGAAGGAACTAGACATCGGAGCGGATGAGCTTAAGTCTCCGAAATAAAATCCTTTCTATACCATCATGCGAACATATTACCGCTCAGGTCTAAACAACTCGCCATTCAGGGAATCATTCTAGTCTTGTTTATATGCAAGGAATAAATTTATTTATACGATATGACTGAAGCCGGTCAGCAGAAAGCCGTCACTGCTGCATTTCCTCCCCCCCCTCCTTTTTGGAGACACTTCTCTGCGGCCAATGTTCAGAAACTCGAAGAAATCAAAGAAGAAGCTGCTAGACAAAGAGGCTGGAAAGTAAAAAGGCACTGGTCGCCTTCCGAGCTACGAGCGTTGGAAGTTTCTCCGGAGCTCCGGTTCTTAGTTCCCCCAGAGACCCCTAAGTCTGGGCATTACAGTGTGTTCGGGGAAACCCAAAGTGTAAGTCTTTTTCATTTTCTCCGCCCTATACTCTGTAGCTCACATTGGATATGTTATCGTAGCTTTCAACTGCCCTACCATCTTTAAGAGAGCAAGGCATTGAACAGCTTTATCCTTCTCCATCAGCTACAGACGCTTGCAATGAGCAAGCCCCACTAAACCACGCATTCTATTTGCTCAAGATTAGCAAGTCACTTTTACTGAACTTCTTGGAATTCGTGGGTATTCTTTCGGTAGCACCTGAACAGTTCGAACCAAAGCTCGAAGACTTGCGCAATCTATTTATCAACGCACACCACCTCCTCAACCTATATCGGCCACATCAAGCACGTGAGTCTCTGATCTTGATAATGGAGGAGCAGCTTGATCGGGCGCGGGAAGAAATACGGGAGATGGATCGGGTGAAAGAGCACGTGGATCTTCTCCTTCAGCGGCTAAGAAAAGATGATCTGAATACTACTGAATCCTCTCAGAGAGAGGTGAAGGAAGGCGCTGACAACTCAGTGGAAGAAGTCCGGCAAATTTGGACTCTGCTAAACAAAGACATTGGGTGCTGAATGTCTGTCCTCTCACATTTTTCCACTGTCGAACATCTTGATTTCTATGACTAGGGGCGCCGCCCTCATGGCATCTAAAAAGAACCGCAATTTCGTGACCGTTTGCAGTTTCCTACTCCAGGAAATAAGACTTCTGCTATCCGGAACCTTGCTTTACTGGGAATGCCTTCTTGTCGACAAGCCAGAATATGCTCCTAGTCTCGATAGCCTTTTTTATTCAATTGCAGCATGAAGATTGCGCACATATATGTGGTAGTCGCCTAAACTTCAAACTATTAATAGCTATATGCGTGTCTTGTGTACCCTCAGGAATCGATATAACTCCTCCATTCCGTTCAGGTGCGAACTACCCAACATAAAATTCGCACTATAGAAATGGGGGCTTACGAGGACTTACAATTCTTGCGGGCATCGCTCGAAAGAACCGGCCAAAATCAGATCGCTGACAGTTTAAATTTGTGGAGTCCTTCATAATCCTAATCGGCACAAGAATTTCCCTCGTGACGATTGTTATTATTAATTCTAATCCTGCTTGGCCCACAGGCTATCCGGCCTATCCAAATTAAGGTGAATGAACATCTCCTTGTCGTTTAATTTGACTTCCTAGTGCTGCTTGCTAAGTCAGCGCCTAGATGTCCTTCGTGACAATAAACAAGTTATTCTAAGCACCACTCAACTTAGTTCCCAGTCGTGAATTCAGTGGCTTACCTGAGCCTCCGTCTGTTAATTATCTGTTTCAAGGTAAGACAACTCCCTTTGTTTTTCTTAACCTTTTGATGTGATGATTGATGCCTATCAAATATGTTTCAACCCCATATGAATCGTTTGAACGTTTCTTGATTAAGACTGTGCATCGAATATCTGATCACTTGGTTACCGGTAGCTCCTAACCGGTGCCACATTTCACTCTTTTGGTCCTGAAATGAGTATTGCAAGTGTGTTTCTAACGGTACCTTGTTTACAGAAGGCCTTTGGAATATTGAAGTTACTACTGTGTCACCTATACCTAGATCTTAGTCGAGCAAAGGATTCTTTTATCATGTAGGGTGGAAGGGATTGAAGTTTCCTGACTACGCCTGTTAGCAGCTATAAACCTCCGATGCCTTGGTAGAATACTTAGTCGACTAGATTTCGGTTTTCTCGTTGCGGTTTCTTTCATACGGCACTGTTTCGCTTTTTCTATGATATCTTATACATCAGTTGCCACATAATGTTGGGTTAATCCTTTTTACGAAAGCTATTCATCGAATTCGTTCCGTTACTGCGTAAACTACACAAACTTGATGGTAATAAACTGCTGATATTACTAGGTAGCGAGTGTATCGTTACTAGTGAGGGCTGGTAATTGGGTGAATTGCGTAGTTACGGAAGAGCAAAGTCACTATTTCTGACAGTTACTTCCATTCTTGTCAACTGCAGTCCACACGGCAGTATACTCTACTTCTTTCGTAGGAAGCTCCACCGGTCATTAAATTTATGAAGGTAAAAGACTCTATTTGCGTGAATAGCCATTTTGATCACGTCTGACTGGCAAGATGCTTCTAGTGACCTAATTAATATAACTCCTGGTATTAGGCAGCTATGGACTCCTTTTCTATTAGGCATGAAAATAATGATTGAATCACTGTCGACTCGTAAACGTCTCAATCCGTTCTTGCGAAGCATTAGTGTATATACACCTAAAAACGTTAAATCGTGTTTGCACAGCAACTAAAGGACTCAGATAATACAACAAATAGTATTATTGAATTTATCTCTTGTGGCTGTATATCATATTATGTACATGAAAGAAATCTTAAGCCAAGAAAACATCAGAATAACCCTTGTAAGATTCGGTCAAGAAACTGGCGTGCGCCAAGTTGATATTCAAATACGCTTCCTCAGCCCTCTACTCTCACGACATAGGATGGTCGACGTCACTGTTGCAGCCGAACAGACAGATCTGCAAGCGCATCTAGGGCCACTTTCGTCGCTGTTTGGAACAGTAACATCGCTGCGCTTAGAATGAACAGCATGCCTTGATGCAGTTGATATCTCAATAGCCGCTAGCACATTACCAATCGAACCTGCATCCTCAGCAGTGCCAACATCAATATACAGTGGCATCGCCTCGATACTACGCTCGTGAGGCTGAAGTGGACGTAGCGGTGACCGGATGGATACAGGAAACTGACCATGACCCTCTCCAGTTACACCATTTTATGTGGACCTCGACTCTAGAGGACGTGTCTACAACGGGGGGAAGCGGAAACTCCTTACACTGACGTATGAAATGACACTCGTCAACCGCTAGGAGACCAAAATCGAGGGACCAAGAAAGTCGGCAGAACTTAGACGACACTTCTTTGGCACTTGTTCAGGACCAAGAAGGACATGGGTATGCTTCAAGGATGGATTTCTCGCATTTCAGAGGCGAAGCTCTTCTATTTAGCTAATCCGCAATCTGGATGAACTTAGCCTTCATGGCCTCCAGTCTCTCATGGGCGTCTAGCCCAGCCCATCCAGGTACGCCGATAACAGTATCCAGGGCTCCCTCGAAAGGTTGCATGATCTCGTCATAAATTTCAAACCATTACTAGCCTATATATATATCAGCCAACAGGGGAAAATGAGCCGGCAATAAAGGTGATGACGGCAACGTCAAACACTGACTGCCTGAGTAACCGCGCCGGAGCTCAGTGAACTCAGTGAAGACAGAGAGATAGTTATCAAGTTGCGCGACCCAGCAAATTATACAGCAAATCCGAGGCCGTAAGTCCCCAGAAATCAAGAGGCAAACAGAATATGCGCAAGAGATAAGCTGCCTCCAGCTAGGAAGCCCAGGGTCTTTAAGTAACTAGGGCCGGGTCTGTCGCCGAGAGAAATCCTACTACAGAGGACGACACACAGACACATGGGTTAAGAAATTTGCGGGTGTTCGAACTAGCGGATGATATTTGCAATTCATATTGATTCTGTCTAGGTTGGAATCCTCATGATCTATTCCAAAGAGTATCGAGTACCTACCACCCAGCAACGAGGTGCTCCCTCCTTTGACATCTTGCGGTGGGATTACTACAAGCTACAGGTGGCGGTGTAGTTCCGAATACCTCGGCTCATCCTTAACAATTTCCTAACACAAAATTCCCTAAATCCGAACAGCGTCTTTAGTCAAAGTATATATATGTATCGCCTATGATACCGTGGAAGGAGGCATCACCAGACGTGGCCCTCTAGATTATCAACCTCACCGCCTTAGATCAGAGGCATTAGTAAAGTTCCCGATCCCAAAAGATTCAGCTGGGAGGCCACATGCCGCCGCATATGAGCAGTATGCCCACCCTGCTTCAGGAACCCTAGTGTCTGATGGCTATAAATCTGAAGCCGGTCGAGAATGTAGGGCACTGCACTGTTGACGAGGATAGGAAGCTGTTTCGGACTGTGGGAAAAGGAAACGGTTTACTTTTGTTCAGTCAGAGTCCTATCTTTGGACTTCCTGCTCGTGTACTCGATGTTTCTGGGTAGTGAGTCGCGATACGATGCTGGGCTCCTTAACCTCTTTACACTGAGACAGGAGTAGTGAGAGGAATCATCATACGTCATGCGAAGTGTTTATTCCACGGATCATATGTGCACAGAGGATTGCCGGTTCCCTCCAGAAAACCCGATATTTTGTTTCCAGCTCGGAGATCGGTGGGGACCTTCCTGTATTGCGGCTCCTGGAGCGGGGCGGTCAGAGGACTTGGGGATCCGACCTCAATCTCGTTTCGAATCTCCTCTCCCAGCAATGTTTAATTTTCCATTTTCACTTCGGATGGTTATTAGTGAGTGCATAGGAGCAGTGCAATGCATTGTGCAGTAGTCACACCGCCAAGTACAGTAGGACTTGCCCTGGACTTGACTTGACTTGGTATGGCCTCCCTTGTTCCGAGCCGGTTCAAGGTGTCATCTGGGGTGGAAAAATTACCCGATTTCTGGCCACATCAAAACGAGGGATTTCTTTCCTTGTGATTTATTTATTTGATTTGTTGTTGGTCCCAGAAAACACACTAACTGTATATAGTAAGACTCCAGCGACCGAAATAAGAAGTTCATAATTATTCATAATGAGAACGAGGGAAGACAAAGCGCCGCTGTCATTTCGGCGCGGGGTAAGTTTACCGGGGTTTGCTATCGGATTCGGTCGGTGCTGATCTTCGTTATTACTGATCTGATTGGGAATTATTCTTCTAATCAAGTCTTCTTCCTTTTATGATAACCATCTTGTCGCAATGCCGGCCCTGCCCTCCCTTGTTGGCTCACATTCTCTTAATAAAAATATGCCCCTCCTCATCCACTTGTTCCTTTACCAGGCACCTGGTAAATTGCCGGGATCGTAGATACTATGGCATCACAAGACCAAAATATGGTGTAATTGAATATGATTTACAAGAGAAAATGCTAGCCGCTATGAGAGTACATACATATATATACGTACTAATGGACTAATATCTTTTCCTGGCCCGTGCATCACTACTAATATAAGCATACATATGCGACGACAAAGATCTAAATAATAAGATACAGCAGGATCTAAGATCCTAACCCGAATTGGAAGATTCTTTTAAATCCTGTAACTAGTATATATTCAATTATCAGTAGCGAGATCCACTCGTCCTGATCACTACCCCCGAGTACCAAGGTAATATAATAACCCATTCCTCCTTGATTGGAGTAAATAAGCTCGAGACCTGGGTGAAGACTTAGACTTGGCACCTGGGCGGCTTCATAGACGTCATATGGCAAACTAGAGTTGACTTCATCTGGTAACGATAATTGACCTCTCTAGCTAGCTTCTAGAAATTAAAATGAGGGCTTTCCGAGCAGGGGATCGACGGCTCGCAGCGTTTTACGTCCTTTACGTAAGGTCCAACGTTCCTCGCGGTTGTCAGGACTCGCCAAAAGAAAGATGGCTAGAATAGGTAATGAAGAATGAAAGAAAATGGGACTGGAAAGACTTGGGTTGGGGAGAGAGAATTGGTGAGACGGCGTCCTGGTAGGTTAGGTAGTGTGCGGATTTACCTGTGTATGATATATATGGGAGGAAGAATTCGGGAATTTTAACATACCTACATAAAAGCTTATAAGCTGAGAGGGATCTCTCGGGGAAGATGGATGATATTATAATATATATGTATATATATATATAGATTGCTTGGGTTGCAGATCTTGATTTATACGGCAGAACGTCCTGCCCTGGGAATGCTCCCTAGAGGTATGTATGATTATATTTGTGATTATTTTATCGAAACTCTCTAGGTACTAGGTACCTAGGTTGTTGCATTCTAGATTTCCCTATAGCCATTTGATCCTCATGCCCGAACAAGTGCCTAGTATTGCCTTTGTGGATTTCTTACACACCATCTTATTATGGAAGAATGAACTCGACGAAAGTCCCTATTCAGTAGTTTAATGTCTTATATCGTACCTATTAGTAATGAAGGCTCATTTATCGAACACCTACTTAATCATGTAAGGATTCAGCGGGAGATCTAGAGAACAGCTTAAAATTAAATAGAGGAATGTGGGATCCCCTTCCTAATAATTAGGATAAGCAACGATCTTCAAATAAACTCCGTATCGCCACTTTCGCAAGCTTGTTTCCTGCCGCGTTGAAAATTGACAACCCTCTGATTATGTTAGAAAATTCTCAGGACGCTGTGCAAGTCGCATGGGAGTATTTGATAGTTGAAGCAGGATGGGAAAGCCCCGGCCCTGGGCTTCTTTTTGAATTGAGGTATGCAAGGTACATGGTTGTTTGATTAAGGCGCGATACCGCCAATACTGCTAAGTGCCTGTACTTATTTTATAATAAATATCATACAATACTAGGCAATATAACACATAAGATTGCTTAATACATCAATAAGGACGATGGCTGTTTTGGCCCGTGATCTACCTAGACTATCAAATTTCCTATTACATATAGAAAAGATATAAGATCAATGCATTATGCGAGGATATAGTTTCCATATGCCGTTTAAATATAGAGTAGACGGAGTAGCCCCTTACCTGATTGTACACAAACAAGGTTTTAAGATACCGGTATAGGAGAATTTTGTACAAGGGAGATCATTGTATATTTGCGTAGTGCTGTTAAGGGAGGCCATATCGCAAAATGAGTCCCCCCATTCCACTTGTTTTGTTAGAGGGAAGTTCTGGGTTTGGCATCACAGGGTTTAGGAATTATGAGTAAGGGAGTGATGGTACTGATGGGGACGTTGCGTGAAGTATTGCTCGAGAGGACTTGGGGTATTCACCTCAATAATCAGATCTAGTCATCGATGTATAATCGCATGATTGCAGGCTGTTCATCCGAAATCACTTTTCGTTTCGGTCCATCTTCGAATCTGGCGTGGGGGAAGCCCCAGGGCTGAGAATAGTGATGTCGGACGCATAGCGCTCACGACTCATGTCTTCTGAGGTATCTTCACTGATATCTGGTAATGAGACGCTAGTTCCACTTCCTTGATGGCGATGACTAGCTCGTCGTGAGACAGAGGCAACATCTGTGTCAGTGTTTGAGTTATTCGGCCGCTGAGGCGTTCCGAGGACCATTTCATCGATGGATGAAACGTCACTTGTCCGTGGCCGTCGGGAAATTTGGGAGCTACTTTGCATATTGAAATCTGTGGGGAGCTCAAAGCGTTTGTCTCCCTCTGCTGGCAAGTTAATGGAGGATGATTGTATAATGAATAGGGACTTAGAGACCTACGTTCTAGTTCATGTACTGTCAAACTACCCGCTTCTTGTGGGCCTGGCAGAGGAGACGAAGTCGAAGTAACCGATGCTGTGCCATCGAGGTCTGTCGGCGGCCTCTCCGTCACGTCGTAGCCGGGAGTTGACGGAGGAACTGAGATATCAGACATTGGCGGCTTAGATGCCCCCACCAACCATTTCCTGATACGGCTACGGTTGTTGTTGCTGGAGTATGAGCCCGGTCCATATCCGTCACTAGGTCGACGGTGCCGGCAGAAAAACCAGCCAACTAAGCAAGCGGTTATAACCGAAACACCCACCAGGACGCCAATGATTGCACCCGCCCAGCCTGGAATGCCATTTCCGACGCCGCCGTTTTGAGGGTTTGGTATGATGCTGGCATTGGGGATTGATGAGTTTCCCGAAGTCGACACAGGCTGGTATGGATAAAATGTGGCAATAGTCTTGGTATATTTCGACTGAAAGATGCCGGTAAGGGTATTATTATTCCAAGAGGATGGGGCC
The DNA here is from genome assembly GCA_019804575.2 of Pseudotulostoma volvatum. NCBI lineage: Eukaryota > Fungi > Ascomycota > Eurotiomycetes > Eurotiales > Elaphomycetaceae > Pseudotulostoma > Pseudotulostoma volvatum. Next base: position 88,272 of record JAHQZX020001660.1, read on the forward strand.
GTCTTGGTGGCGCTACCGTTGGCGCTGTGATGGTTCAATGATTCAATCCTGAAAGATCAAGAACTGAGAGTAGACAAGAGGAGTACTCACTTCCCTCCAATCTGAGCAGTGACGAGTGACGGCACCTGATATTGTTGGTACATTCTTGGGTCGTACGAATTCTGAAATTCTAGAGTATTCAGATTGAAGACCTGAATGATCCCCCCACTCACACATTGTGATAGGTCGCCCTGGTATACACCACCCAGCACGAACATCTGATCCGGATATACTTTCACACATTTGTGCCCACTTCGACTGTGAGAGGGTGTGCCAGAGTGAGCTTTGATCCATGTGAATGATGGCACCGATAAGATATAGACATCATCTGTAGTACTGTTTACGTTTATCCCATCATATCCTCCATAGATATAAATATTATAAGAACTCCCATCAGCTGCGGCTGCGACAACCGAACAAAATAATGTAAGTTGAGGTGGGATATCACCAGTGGTGTTTTGCGTAAACCTGATTCTTGTTAATGTAACTAACAGGTTGTGAATGGTGTTTGGAATGACTCCTCACCATTGTTTCGTTGCAACATTATAAACCGGGAGAGTCTTCATGAAAGTTGGACTGGTTTGATCCTATCGATAGTTAAGGTGGGGATCCAGAGACAGAGTGGTGGAAGAACATACACTTGCTGCAATTTGGCTCGAATTTAGGACCCCGCCTGTTGCTAGAACCTCCGGGTCGATAACCCCCCCAATAGCGATCAGGATTCCTGACTCAGAGACAGGGATCCACACCAGTTCAGCATTGGCTCTTGGCTGGATGCCGTCTGGTATGGTATCATTTTCCCAGGTCGTTGATCTCATGACAGTCATGTTGGCTGTGATCAGCGTATTCGCAAGAGTGCTCGCGGATGTGTCTCCAGATTGTATTATTCCCCAATCTGCTGCCCGCATGCCGCTGAAGTAGAAGCCGAGGTTTTCGCTGGGAGCAGATACGCCCGCACCGTTCGTTATGTAGCGAGTGACGTTCAGCAAGACTTCATCGACAAAACCGGCCTGCCACAAAGACCGGTATGGGCCATACTGATATGCTTCATATCCTAAGATTTGATCCGAGTCCGGTGGTATCGTGGAGTTTGTGAGTGCAGTGAGGCCCCTAATTTTTTTTTCTTTCTCTTTAGCGCGAGTGTTAACCAGCGATCTGAAACAGACCCTACCCATATAAAAGGAACTCTTCATCGTTTGCAAACATTGTGCCGTCGTAGTAATTCGGGAGGATACCATTGCTGGCAGAAGAGCTTGGAATGGACATCGAGTTGAATAGGGTAGAGAGATCCGTTGAATTGTCGAACGGCTGGCCTAGATTGAGGCCGTAGGTAGGCACTATCAAGCTGTCTGGGTGGAGGTCAGTTGAGTGTTGTTATCGGTATGTTTTTAGGCACTAGAGAGACGTGCTGTTGGGGTATGCGACGCCCACCAATCCTCTTGATATTGATTAGTTGTTTGGGAAAGAAAGAATGTAGAACTAGAAACATACTCTCGCCAGAATAGTATGCCGCCATCGAGATATATGGTGTCTTGAATAATATTTGCTATGGATTGTCAACATTCCGCCTCATCATCTCGCTTTCGTGAAATGATTCAACCTATGGCTTCTAACCTCGGAATTGCTGCCAATTGCACATCGAGATACTGACTTGACCTATGTCGATGGCCATCGTCACGGCGCAAGCTGCGACGGCAACCAGAATAATCGAGTGGAAGCCCATGGTGGGACCGAGGCATTTCAATCACCGTGGCTCGATTCCATCCGGTACGTTCATATAGATTCGCGCACGACTTGAAGGGCTCAGGCGAGGATCGATACTGTTCGAGATATTACTGAAGCTCAACAGTTCTGCCGCATGGCCTTCGTTGGTCTGCTCCTTGGGGTTTTTTTTTTTTTTTTTAAAGAACCGTGGCGCAACAAGGGCATCTTCCCAAGGCCGGGGCAGGAAAAGCAGAGAGGACCGCACTTAACAAGTCGATTTTCGGGGCGCCTTGATGGTTCGGGGTGGGCTATTTGATCTTGTGTGCCCAGATGCGCCTAAGCCCTAGTGAAGAAAGCACCTCAGCTCTTTGCTTCATATCTAGAAGAGGCCCAATAGACCTCGACATCTAGGGCTTCCTGAAGGATCGGGTTGCTGGACAGTCGAGCGGGGTCGTTGCTTCTAGTCTGATGGTGGTGTACTAGGAACCAATGGGCAGGAAAGTGGTCGGCACAGCAGCTGAAAGAATTGTGTGATGAGAGCTTGCCAAAAGCTGCAGGCAACCTGAACCAGCCTTGTTATTAGGAATCTAAGTTATGAGTTATGCAATCGCTTTGCTTATCGGACGGACCCTACCCTACCCTCCCTTGTCGGTACATATGTATGTACATGTAGCTGCTATACTAGTTATAGTATGTCGATGAGCTGACAGCGCTAGCCAGCTATGTAAGCTTATTTCAGGGACAAAGAAATGTACTGTACATACATATCTGATGTACATGTACCTATAAGACTAACCTCAGCGGTTGGATCATAGTTATAAGTCCTTAGTTATTAGTTACCTATCACATAATGATACATGATATGATAGCACAGTGAGCCTGTGAATATACATACATCCACTATAATATTATGTTTCAGGAGTTTGGCGTAATGTTTTATTAACTATATACCTTACAATAGTAGTAAACGAGTGCTTAGCAACAACCCTTTATTATTGAACTATAGACAACCCAATGATATGGAGCTAAAGCGGAGATGTCACATCGACTGTTTCGACTATCCTATGATAGCAAAGGGAGAAAAGGCGAGTATTGTGGGGGTTATGTGATATTTATAAGTAATCCAAGGAAAGGAAATGAGATTCCCTAGACGCAGCTATATGATAGCCTAACACCACTCTTAATGATGAATCAAATCCTAGCCTTCAAAAGGAAGATCAAGCTTCTTTTGAGTTTTTCGGGCCGTCTTCTGTGGCAATTGGTAGATGATGGTGGTATGACTGAGAAGGGAAGTTCAAACGGCGACTTATCATTGGACGAAGTTGATGCATTTGGCTTGCCAGTTACTACCTGTTATTCAGCCTCTAGAATAGCTGAGCACCGGTTACAAGTCTCATAAACATCACTATCATATCATATAGTATGTGTAAAAAAGGTGTCCAACAATTACTGTGTTATTAAGTAGTAATTCTCAATCCTGTGCAGCCCAGTAATATCGGATTATCATGCGCCGTACAACCAGCACTCTGCTCTACCTATGACTACATAGTAGGTAGTACTACATAGCAGTTAGTCGGGAAGAGTGGGAAGAATAGATGCGTATTCCCTCTTCTTGTGCTTGCTTTGTTGCAATCGCCCCACTTTGAGGTCAAGTGGTCGACCGCTACCTAATAGTACTACCGACCCATCATCGACATTTCAATTATGAAATTAATTTAGTAATGATATATGAAGGTACCCCGCTTCGCCAGCTGATTGACCCGACCGCCCAATTGCCGGACTCCGGGAAAACGTTCCTGTTAGTCTCCGGTGAGTTTGCAAGACAGTGATTTGTTCTGTCTTCGTGTTGGGGGCCTGACGCCCCACTTCTAGGGATCTCGAAGAGAGCACTCTAAGCTACAGGCTAGATATACAATGAGAGGGTTGATCAAGAAAAAAAAGAATCTGAAAGTGAGAGCGATTGGTTCGATCCATGCGAGTGCCCTTCCTTCCGTGAATTTATTCATGCAAACCTTATGATTGCCTCTATCAACCATGATTGCCCACTTGCCTGACATGGACCTTTGCACTTGCCATGACCCCGTCCTGCGGCCTCAGTCCAGGACAGGTCTAGACTCTGATGGCAAGCTCAAGATTGAGATGATCCGGCCCTTGACAGCTCTAGTTGTGTAAATGTTCCTAGAAGCCGAACCACCACTGGATCAGCTAAGTTCCTCCCGCTGCCGGTTAGTGAGAATACATGCGGTCGCAGATGGGTGACCAGGCAACCTGGAGCTTGGGTGCCAGGTAGGATGTTGACAGGAGCCAGACCAATTGATCTCACTGCATTGAGAACCGTTTATATCGATGATGGTAGCTATCCTTGAGCTTTATATGAGTCTGATGTTCTCTGGTCTCGGGCTTCCCGCGTCATTCTTCTCCAGCTCTCGTTGGTCGGATTTTCACCCCTTTTTGCTACTAGGGGATCCGAAGTAAAGTGAGATACCTCGGCAACATGAAGCTTGGGTGGGTTCTGTTTCTGTTCCTTCTTGGTAGTTCCCCTATCGCCAGCACATTGTCCTTGGAACTCTTAGATCCCACTGCGGAGTGTTCTGATTGTATTGTTGCGCTCTGTGCCGAATGTTCATGGGGTTATGGATCATCGTCAACTACAACGGTCACCTCAACTACGACGGTTATCTCGACTACAACTGTGGATTTGACAGCCACTGTTACTTCTACAGTTTCAACGACTACAACAAAGACAGTGGATTTAACAACCACTGTTACTTCTACAGTTCCAACGACTACAACAAAGACAGTGGATTTGACAACCACTGTTACTTCTACAGTTCCGACGACTACAACAAAGACAGTGGATTTGACAACCACTGTTACTTCTACAGTTCCAACGACAACGACCACAACAGAGACAGTGGATTTGACAACCACTGTCACTTCTTCAGTTCCAACGACAACGACCACAACAGAGACGGTGGATTTGACGACCACTGTTACTTCTTCATTTCCAACGACTACAACAGAGACGGTTGATTTGACAACCACTATTACTTCTACAGTCCCAACGACTACAACAGAGACAGTGACTGAAGCAACTACTGTTGGATCTTCATGTCCCGCTCTAGCAACAACCACAATTGCCTCTACTGTGACAGTGAGTGAAACTGGTACTGCTGGGTCTTCATGTCCCACGCCGGGAACAACTACAATTGCCTCTACAGTAACAGTAAGTGAAACCACTACTGTTAGATCTTCATGTGCTGGACTAGCAACAACCACAATTGCCTCTACAGTAACAGTAAGTGAAACCACTACTGTTGGATCTTCATGTGCTGGACTAGCAACAACCACAATTGCCTCTACAGTAACAGTAAGTGAAACTGGCGCTTCATGTCCTGCTCTGGCAACAACCACAATTGCCTCTACTGTGACAGTGAGTGAAACTGGTACTGCTGGATCTTCATGTCCCACGCCGGGAACAACTACAATTGCCTCTACAGTAACAGTAAGTGAAACCACTACTGTTGGATCTTCATGTGCTGGACTAGCAACAACCACAAT
>JAHQZX020001661.1:0-50797 GCA_019804575.2 Pseudotulostoma volvatum
TTCCATGTGCGTTCCCCAACCCAGCTCTTGCCGGTGTACATACAATAAAAGCTGTCATGATTTTCTTTGATGTAGAAGATCGTTCATCAAAAATGGATCATAGGGCTGTGGTGTGGGGCAGAGTCACGTGACTGGCTGGGACACCTTACGTAAGAAGGAATAGTGCACAGGCTAGTCCATACAAGTCTGCTTCCGCGAGATCTCATTTCTTTCTTTCTTTCTTTCTTTCTTTTTCTTATGCTTAATATTCTTGTATCATAGCACCTAAATAGAATCAAGAGATTCCATTCCTCTTCAGTTCTTATTAGATCTGGGTGTTTGTTACAGGCTCCGGGCAAAGTCAATATGGTAGACATGCCGATTCTCCTCCAAGCTCAATCTTTTTTCCGGTTTCTCTCCATTTTTGAGTGTTTGGGTACCAGCATACGACCTCCGAGTCGTTGCAGGAAAGTTCTTCATAACACACCGAAACCAGGCAGTTCTCTAGTCCTTCAGATATATCTTCGGTTTCAAAGACTAATACTACACAGTCAAGACAGGAGAGAGATTTAGTAAGTCTTGTTAACTAAAAAATATATACATAAACCTACCGATTTAATTCTACTTTAGTGTTCTTTAAGAGACTGCAAACGCTGCGTTCTTACCCGGGCTGGAAAAATCGTTGAAGTGGCGCATATCTACCCATTCTCGATGAACTCGGTACCGGAGCATGGTCCTTTTTGGCGTGTTCTACACATGTTCTGGTCTGATGATCATATCGATCGATGGAAGCAGGTTGTGTTTACAAAGAAGAAAAACGAAGTATGTGAGAATCTTATTACACTGGCTCCTCACGTTCATGCATATTGGGGCGCTGCCCTGTTTGCCCTGAAGCCTCTGGGCATGGCTCCCGATAAGCGAAGCATGGATATACGGTTTTTCTGGCTCCGCCCATATAAAAGGTCGTCTGTAATCCCACTTGCTACGCGCCCGGAGCTACCTGAGGCTCTGAGTGGGTTAGTCGAGAATGTGAAGCTCTTCAACAGTGAAACGGAGAGAAAAATTTTCTCGGGTGACAAGATTCCTCTCTACAGCGATGATCCCGAGAATAAGCCTCTTCCAAGCCAAGATTTGCTTGAGATGCAATGGGTCCTTCATCGACTTACCGCGTTAAGTGGTGCAGCTGAAGTTCCTGATTCTTACTTTAACTCCAATGACCCCGATGATGTTCCTGAATTCATTCATCTCGATTCAACGGAGGAGTTGGATGAGACGGACTGGAGGGAAATCCGTCTTCCTGTAAGCTTTGTATTAAGCTCAACATGATGCATCTTTCCGAGTTGGCGACTAATATAATTGTCAGGTGCGAGTGGGACCCAAAACAGACAATGGGGACCTGGCAAACAAGTTTATGTCGTGGCATGCCATCTTTTGATGCCTGTTATACCGACACCTATCTTGCCTAGTCGATCTATTGTCTAGTCGATCTATCATAGGCTTTCATATCACATTACTCATATTACTCATGCGTCACTAACCTTCCCCACTCATCCTCCTTCACCTCAATGAAAAGAACTTGGAGGTCTGATTAACTTTGTCCCGAAATCACTGAGGTCCTGTTGGCCTTTTCTTCTAACATGTAATAGAAGAGAGACGACTGGGCACTATAAAAGCTTACAAGAGAGTAGTTTGAAGTGTATCGGTGCTTCATCTCTTAGCCTTTTGTCGGTAGTGCAGCGGTCAGCCTATAGAATGGTGCTTAATCTTGGGAATTTTCTTCCCTAGGGTTGAGGTTAAGAACCTCCTTAATTGGTATAGGCACAGCTTCGTATTGGGCTTGGAATCTTTCATATGAGAGATTGGGCTCTAAAGGTAGTTGAGACAGACAACGGTTCAATTCTCCTTCTAGCCTAGGAGCTTCATCGCCTTCTGTGAAATTCGCTTCATAGACCCCATCAGTTGTACTATTCTCCTCCTGACGCAGAATAATTTAGTCGGAAAAATGATATGGAATCACGTTGACTAGGAGTTTCGGTTAGCGGTGATTAGTCAGCACCACTGTAAATAAACGGTTCCCTTTAGCAAGACAGACACCAGCAATAGTATAATATAGATTATACTATTGCATGTCTCGCTTCGGTACGTGAGCGTACCGACAATAGGCAATCTATTGACTAAGTTAATTAACTTCCATCCGCTATTTCGTTCCGGATAGGTCCCGTTGGCCTTTTTGCCTAACATACGGTGGAACAGAGATGAACGAAAGCCTATAAGAGAAAGCAGTGTGAAGCGCAGGTGCACCAATACTTTATATCTCAGTCTTTTTACCGGTGGTGCAGCGGTCAGCTCTTAGAACGGCCCCTAATCTCAAGCATCCTCTCTAGATCATGAATCTCCTTAATTGTTTTTTTTTTTTCAGACGCAGCTTCGTAATGATAGGTTTGGAATCTTTTATACTGGGCTCTAAGTACAGGCAGTACGCATGGCTCCAGCAAATCATCTCTCTGTACTCCTTTATAACCGAAAACATTTCCTTCAAGCAAAGGAAACACTTATAAGCATGAATATGCTGGCCAGATAGTGCCCGCTCAGATATGACCGACTGCCTTGGCTGAGAAAGACTTCGGAGAAAGAATCGGTATGCCATCCAAGGGTCTATATCAATAATTCTATTAATTTATGCACAGGCTTCCTCGCGAGGGCACCGTTGCTCAGCATTCATGCCCATCAAACTTCACAATTCTTCCCAGCAGGCTGCCAGAGTGGTCTTGGTGAATATGGTGGATACGATTTTCAGCTCCTGGGGTAAAGTACTGTATAACGAAGACATCAATTTCCATATTCTACCGAAGGAAAATCAATCCTTGGTATTCATGATTCATGAATCCTACCGGGTCCTACTAGATAAAATACGTAACTGCCGGGTAGTTCAGCAGCACTTACTTGGGGTATAGAAAATGCATGCCACCGAATACTACGGTCGAGGCTCGAGAGCAGGGGAGCAAAACCTGAGCGTCAATTGAAAGAAGGGTCATTTACCCTCCTTACTCCGCTTTCTTTTCTTTCCTTTTTATTTGGCTCTCATACACTCCGTTGTGGGGGAACCGGATAACGTGGAGAAAAGGAGCTATCCCGTAGAGATCTCGCATATTGAGGCTGTCTGTCCCACCAGAAGTCCGGATGGTGGAAGCTCCCTTCCCATAGGAGAGTTTTGTCCTGAGTTGGATACGGAAGGCTCCAACTCCATCATTAAATAACTCTGGTATTTGATTCCGAATACGCGTCCAGCCTTTTTATAGATAGTTGTCCATTGCTTCTCTCTAGACTTTATGTGCTTGTTGTGTGGGTTCAAACCGACATTGTCGATTGGCACTGCATTCGGGTCCAACGGAAAGTCGTGAAGTGACCTTTTTAAGATTAGACGTGTAACGGAATCCAGCACACACGATGACTAGGCCATAGCAACACCTAACAATGTACCCACCATAAAGAGGCGCACAGCTACTTCTTACAACCTACTATATATGAACATGTACTGTGGCTTATGATATCAACCATGTGACTGATGTACATGTACAGTATACCACAGGCATACCGTATGTTGTATCCACAGGTAGTAATCTGAATAGAGTCTAGTCTCGCCAGGCGGTATTGATGTATTCTTGGTATTTTGTGACGATGCATTTTCTTTAGGTACCTCCTTATTTATTAGTTGTACTTAGGATCAGACAAGTACAGTAGGAATAAAGTGACCAGACAATCAATTATCATAATATGATAGTACGAGGTACCGAATGGAGTAATCGGAACTATCCTTGTTTTTTGCTTTTAATTTTAACCCTGATGCTTTCTCTGTTGTCGTTCTCTACCCCTCTCGCACAATAGCCGTCTTCAATTGCAAATACCCTTCTATGGCTGTATACGGCGCCTCCTCAAACCTGGGTCGTGTATCCGTGCTTCCAACACCCAACGGCATAAATACGGTCTTCTCGTCGTCATCATCCTCATTCTCCAGTACACTATAAGCCTGGAGCCAGTCCCAATCCGAGGCCGCTACAGCAGGAACGCCCAGCGCGCTTCCGGGGACCCTCACCGCGTCTGCCAGGTTGTAATCTACCGTCAGTTTGTACGAAGGGTCGTATTCCGGGACATCTTTGGTAATTACCAAGGGCCCCATATGGAAGAAAGCAGTCATGCGGGACATGGCTTCTTGCCAGGTCCATGTGGGAAGCTTGAGAGACTGGGTGGGGAGGATCCCCGAATAGGCGTGGATAGGATTGAAAGGGTCGATGATGGCGCCAAAGGCATTGGGTGAAAAACGTGCGTTGCGTTCCGATTCGATGGCGGCGGCGGTCTTTTTGGGGTTGATAAAGTACGGATCGAAGATGGGGTAGTTATCTTTGTCAATCTGGACGAGGGGAGATCCAGCCGGTATAGCCTCGTTGTCTTTGAACCCGAAGAAAGTATAGCACTGATCGAGCTGGAGATCATTCCCACTGTCTTGTGTGTCAAGAGTCTGGAAATATCCAACTAACCCATCATAGGAACGTTGTGCATCGCCCAGTTTGTAACGGAAAGTGTACAGATTACGATCCTCCCCATCAGGGCTGGGCAGCAGCCACAAGTCCGGGTCCACGGGATTCAGAGTGGATTGGTTCACGTAAGCATCCGCCGCCATTTCTAGACTCCATCCAATATTAACCAACGCGAGAGGCTTTCCTACCACGCTATTCAAAAATTGAGAATATGCGTCTGGCGCTGGTGCCGCATACTGGAGAGAGCCGTTAATCATCTTGACAAAGCCCTGAAGGTAGTCCTTATTAGCCAGACGACTGATCAGATAATCTAGCTGGGTAGAGGACTCATCAGCGTTGGGGTTATCGAATGGAAGCCATTTGTCGGAAGTGCTGACACCAGCCTGGCCGCCCATGCGAACCTCACGGTAGAAGGTGCCGTCAGCAAGGAAGATCTGGATGCCATATTCAGCGTAGTTGATGACCAGCCAACCCCAGATGGGGTTTTCCCAAGCTGTGTAGAATACAAGTTAGTGGATAGAGTAGCAACTTTGGAGCGATCGGCCTGATACGAGGGGAGCTACTTACCCGATTGCGGAACCCAGGAAATCCCATCCTCGCTTCTTTTTATAAACGCCGCATTCACCCTTGCTAACTGGTTGACATGCGGCCCCATTTGGACAAATTCATTCACTCCCCCATGCTGTTCCTCCACTGTATTGGGGATGCTCTCTCCTTGGTAATTAATCACCTGCGGTGTGTAGAACTCACTTACACATGGGTACATCGGAGGCGCTGGGTATGGGCTCCAGCGCGGATCGATAGCATGGATCGCTTGTCCGAACTTATCGATGATGTTCAGCTTGGTGAATCTGAATTGGCCATGTGTGACGGGCTTGAAAGCGCTATGGGGAAAGTCATAGAATTGGACGAGAGTTCCATAAGGGGTGAGGTCAGTTTCGGATGCGATGACATCAAATTGGAGTTGCTCAAAGCCGGCATTGGCATTGAAGGCGGAGTCGATGGCGATCAGTTTCTCACCGGTATGGCGGACATTAGGCTTGATGTGGGCGCCCTGGACCGTGGTCAAGAGGTGATCGTGGAGCCCAGCCAAAGGCGAAGACAGGAACGTCAGCTTATGTAGATTGTCAAACAGCTGTTTCCGTTGATCTTCCGGAAGAATGCTGTCCCACAAGGCTTCTGGGGTGCTGTCGAATAGCTGCGTGATCACAGTCTCGAGCGTGAAAGTCGGCTGCGGCAGGATCAGCACTCGGCCCGTCAGGAGGCGTCGATCGGTCTGGTCGGGGCGAGATGGATCGAAGAGGGGGGTGTCATCTGGGCGGATGCCGTACCGGACCTTAGCAGCTTCGCCCGGCTCACCGGCATAAGGCGCCAGCGACCAGGAGGAAAAGCCCACATGGCTGTATTCGATTTCCCATTCGAGGAAGAGTGGGAACCAGGGCTGGGTACTTTCCCACCGGTCGCGCCAGGGAGCCATGCTATCGTCTTGCGACACTCCTTGATCGTGGTAAAGCGGGGAAAAGGTCCCGGCAGGGTTTGATCCATTACTGTCTCCTTCGGGATCAAGTTGGAGGAATTCTAGGAGGAGGGCGCTGGCAGTCTCTTGAATAGAGCTCGGCAGGTTCGAGATGCCTGCTTGGGCAGCTACCTCCCCCAGTTGATCCCGGTTTGCCCAGGTGGTGATCTCGGTGCTTAATCGGACCAAAAGGTTGTTGAGCCAGTCGTATGGCCATCCCGATTCAATGTTACCGACGAGCAGGGTCGGGTCGCTTTGCTGATAGAAACTCGGAAGAACGCCCTCTTCTGCATTTTGGAGCTCTGGATTGACCTGCGGATCTAGCAGCTCGCTGATCGTATCCGTGGATTCCAGGCGGCACTGCTCCAGTTCGGTCCAATTGGTCATGATGTCCTGCACCTGGGCGTTGTATTCTTCTTGGTTCGTGCCATCACACACGAACTTCCACCAGAGAGAAAATAGCTGCCATCGCACTCGATCCGCCACACGTTGTAGGGCGTCTAGTCGGAATCGCTCCCGATTCAAGGCGGCCAGCTGGCTGGCGAGAGCCGGGCTGGGAACCTTAATCGGTTTTGTGGGGTCATTCGAGCCTGTTAGGTGATATTGTGCTCCACCACTCACGGCATCATAGTTGTAGTTTGCCAGCTGATCATCTGCTTCCTGTTGGCCGTCCACGGTGTCATCTTGATTTATCAGGTACTTCTGGATAAAGATGATACTTTCAATCACTTGTTTCAAGTCATCATCGCCACCCCCATCTTGATGGGCATGAATGTAAGCCAGAAGGGAATCCAAGGGGGTGGTGCCGACAGCCGCCGGAAGCGTATTCTGCAAGTCACGACTATGTGAGTCAGCCGGGACGTTCTTGGGCTTTTGACTGACGTCCCATTCCACCTGGTACATCGCTCCGTGGCACACGACCGTGGCCGAGTCCGTACTGTTGAGCCAGGCATCGCGATCGGGATTGTTGGATGCATCTTCGTTGAAGACCTAGATATTGTCCACCCTCAGAGTCAGTTTGAGATCACCACATTACGTCCCTATATTGCTCCACGGGAAGAAATGGGAGCAAAAGGAGGAGGATAGGATTGTGCGTACCATCTGGCAGTTTGAGAGTCGACTCGAGCGGGTAGGCGTTGCAATGTTGTCTTCCGACGGTTGCACAATGTGAAACGGGTCTACGATTGATTTCATTAATCGAATTGAGCGAGGGACTGGTACGGAAATGCGTCACCGTGGTAGTAGCCATCACTGACCTTCATCCTGATTGGGGTGCCATCCTATCACATAGTAGCTGGCCGTCGCCTTTTGGAGATATCGAACGGTGCTGGGGTCTGCCGGGTCCGGATAGGCGAAGTTATCTAGAATGCTGAAGACGTTGCCATTGTGCTGCTGGAAGTCCGGGAATAAAACATTCCCAGAGTTCAGAACACTCAACGGGACGCGTTCCGCATCTGGATTCTCGGTCCAGGTAGGGGCATCGAATTTGGCACCGATGAACACCTCCGCCTGCTGCTCGATATTCACTTCACGCGTTGGGTAGACGAATGGTGATACGTCAACCTGCAGGTCGACGGAGTCGGGGATGTCCTTGATATCGCTCTTGCGGTCACTCTCTACAATCCAGGCTTGGATCTCGGGAAGACCGCTGTCGCTGGGTTGCGCTGTCCCCGTGTGGAGACGGCGGACGATGAGCCATCTAGTGGGTACTGGACGAAACTGGGGAACGCTGACGTCGGTGTTCTCCGGATCTTCGGCGGCTGGGAGACCCTCGTTTTGCCGATCGGTCGGGCTAGACTCGGTGGCCGCCACTCCCGACCGATAGACGCGCGGGAGCATCCAATGTACATAAACGCCCTGTCGGTGCTCACGCAGCTCTCCCGTCCCCAGGTCGGTCAGTCTCGAGTTGTTTTCCACAGGCGTCGTCGTGTGCAAATCAACATGGGGCAGGATGTCGTTCTGGATGATGAAGTTGGTGAGTCGTAAAAAGGTATAGTTGGGCTGAGTAACGGGCGCGATCTTTGCATCTTCTAGCTCTCCATTGCAGACAGCCGCGTTCAAGACAAAAGCATCGAGCTTCAGAGGCACGCACAGTTTCGGATCCAAGTCATCTGCGGACGCAGACGGTCCTGCTACGTCGGCCATGATATTTGGAAGATTGAAAGACGAGTAAGTAGGAAAGAAATCAACTCAAGGATGCGGGAGGCACAGTCGGCGAGACCTGATGATCAGGATTAATGAAATCCGGACATTGGAGGCTCTAGGTCTGAAGATGTATGTACAAGTGATGAAGGATGGTGTTTATCCAAGAATCGATCGATTCGACTACTTCAGGTCGTAGTCTCATACTTGTTTAGTTTGTAGGTATTGGTAGTTTCTAGTTATAGGGCATAAGGTGCTCATCTGACCCCCGTCTCGTCTCTTGGAACTGACTCTCCTATTCCCTCCTCTTTCCTCCCCCCTCTCTCTATTCTTCTCTATCTCTTTCTCTCTTTCCCTCCTTGCCCCAAACTGGGTTGTCTGGAACTGCGGCTACCGCGACTGCAGCAAGAATCCTCGAACATCGAACAACCCCCGCATGGACGACAGCATCCGGTTTCCCTTTTTTTCTTTTCTTTTCTCCATGGGATGTTCATGATGTGTCACGGGGCTGGCAACATAATTAAAAGTTGCCACAGTCATATATGATTTGCATCAAGCGCACGGTTCTGATAATAATAATTACTGCTAGTATCGCCAATACTAGTTCTAGAAGGCTTCATGCACACTGCAGCTGCATCACTACACATATGTATTGGTGGTACATGAACAGAATCCTCGTATCTGCATACCTATCGACCAGCTGCATGCAGCATTATAGCACCAGTCAGGGATCGTGTTCCCTCCACTGGAGCATACAACACCCCAGCACCCGTTTTTATGGAAATCATCTGAATAGACGTCACGTCAGTCAGAGATCCGACAAGGACTCTGATGAACGCCATCACTACGATTCGACCCAACCATGAAGCGGTGCCGGCCGCCACAGCGACCCCACGACTACCTACATCGCACAGTTGATGAATGGTTTGTGACTGTATGGTCGATGATAGTCTTAGAACCCGACCCTCCTTGGATCCCGTGAAGATTTGTCCAGGATGCGGGGAACTAGAGGTTCTCGCACTCTCACCTCTCGAGAATTGAGGCATTCATTAAAGGGGAGCCGGTTGAAATCGATGTATTTGACGTCGACAGGAGACGGCCCTGTTCAGTCCTTCCATCCAGCGGGCCATCACGACTACGATCTCCATCATCACCACATCCACCATCAATTTTTGGAATCGGCACAATCGCAGTCATGGTTCTCTTGAAGGCTGTCGTCTGCCGGACACCATCACGTCCGCGATATCTCCCTCTCCGGCATGCGAGGAAGTTGCTAGCCAGGAGGCTGCGAGATGCACCGGAAGAGCTCGGCCCGGGCCAGGAACGCCTTTACTCATTCTATCTGCCTTCGCTGTCGGCCGGGTCGTACACCATCTCATCGACACAGCTGGTCTCCGTGAACACGGGGGGACAGCTACAGCTGACTGGCACGCAGATATTCACGGTGGTGACACCACGATACTCTCTTCCTGATGGGAGTGTCTACACCATGTATCCCCCTCAGGGGCATGCCGACAACGTCGAGATTCTTCCTCATGTTGTGCTCAACGACCCGAATCTACCGTGGGAGCGAGTGGCAACTACTACACCTGAGGACGACAAGGATCGTAATCGAGTGCCGTGGCTGGCGGTTCTGGTCTTCACTCAGGAAGAGTTGAGCTTGATAGACACAGACATCTTCTCAGGCACCAGCTTGGCCCAGCCTGTCCAGCAGAGCACTGAGCTCTCAGTGACAATGTCCTTGGCTGATCTCTCAGCGACCAACTGCATCACGCCTGTCTTGAATGCAAGCGGTCAACCGCGCGATGGCGATGATCCACAAACGCAGGCCGACTTCATTTTCGTGCCAAGCACATTATTTAATCACCTAGTCACCAATTACGAAAACCCCCAGGGACAGACACAATGTTCTCTGTCCCGATATAAATGGTTGGCTCACATGCGTGGCATAAATACGACAGGAATGGCAAATAGCGGCATTGACGATGAAGTGGGCAATTTTAGCATCGTCGTCTCGCATCGTACCGGGCCCCTGTCGATCACCAAACCGACACAGGTCATTGCTCACCTAGTTAGTATCGAGAATATAGAACAGCTTCAATTCCCCGTCGCTGAGGGCCGCGTTGGCCTGTGTTCCCTAGGCGGTTGGTCCTACTCATGCCTTCCGCCAGATTCGTTGAATATTCGTGATGCGTTCCGAAATCTTGGGAATACGCTAGACGTCCTCCGCCCGGATGATTCTCTGATCAAATCAGTTCCCACAGAATGGCAACGGCTGGCTGATCGACTAAGGGATGGCTACACAATGACTCAGTATCGCACGCAGACTGGAGAGTTAACCGCCGCTTTGGTGCGGGGTCCTTTCGCCCCAACACTGGTGAGGCATGTCTGGAAGCCGATGTCGAGCTTTGGAACGGATCTACAGGTGATGGATCAAGAAATCGGAATCATGGATTTGACGTACAGTGTTGCCTGGCAACTGGGGAAAACCTTGGCGTTGGCAGATCAGGTGTGCATTTCCATCTTTAGCTCCGTCAGACGAACTGGAAGACTAACGAGAAAGGGAAGAGTTTTACAACCTCGCTAGGGAGGATCCGCCTGGACTTGACTAGGTCCGGTGTTAAGCGAGTCAAAGAAGCAGCGTTGCGAGTGCTAAACGCCTTTCGGGGTCGGACGGATACATTTAAGAGCTTGGGAAACTCGGTTGAGACCCTTCGCACCTTACCAAAGGAGCGCTTGAAGCGAGGGCCAGCGAAAAGATGGCGGTATGAACACCACTCAGCCCCCACCCTTGACTTTGCCCACAATAGCGACCTTATCCAGTCGAATTTTCACGAATACACTGCTCCCATCGCTACCGAATTAGCGGGTTCTACGACGGAGGGTCAGGTGTACAACGAGCTCAATGCACCCATTAGCCCGGATTGGATGATTGTCCTGTCATGGGTCCTCGATCGCATGTACCTGAGTGGAATTCCAGCTCATTATTTCATTCCTGACCCGTCCCATCTGCCGTCGGAAAGCTTGCGCTTCTTCCACATTGATCCCAACTGGATCGAGGCCTTGATTGATGGAGCACTCAGCGTGGCCAATCATATCGACAATGATGACCAGGTTCGGGCTTTGATCAAGGAGCAGATCAATGAGTACCTAGCACAGCCACTCGGAGACCTGCCTTATCCTCCCCAGCTCCCTACTCATGGCTTTCTTCTACGGTCCGAACTGTGTGTTAAGTTCCCGGATCTCATCGTAGAAGCACCCTATAGCGGAACAGGGGCATATGAAGGAGCAACCATCCTTCGCCAGGAGAATATCGATGAAGGCGTCTTATTAGTCCTATTCGACCGGACGCCTGGTAGCACGGACCTCGACCGCCTCATCCTCCGCCAGCCTCCCCATCAGCAATCATTCGCTGCGGGAGCCAAACTAGATGCCGAGGCCCTTGAAACAGCATATAAAAGAGTTTACACCATCCCGCTGGCGAGTCAGCCTACCGGACCCGAAAGACAGCAGCCGCTTACGACTACAACCTTTCAGCGTGACCCCAATGATTCCCAGTTGCCGTTTGTCTGGGGTAACGACACCAATGACGTCCACACGCTCCGGCTCCCCCAATGGATAAACGACGTATATAACACGATTCGGACCTACCTGCCGAATGACTTCCAAGAGGACCTGCCAACAGCTGCCCTAGCGGGAATCCAACTCAACAATCCCATGTATTTCCTCGAAGTCCTCCTCACGAAACGGGACCCATTACTTAGTCTCGTTTCTGACGAAGATTCCAAATTACGAGCATTCAAAATGCTGGAATCGGGATCGAGGAGAACAAGAGTACAGTTCTCACTCTCCTCGCTTGCAGAAGCATCAGTTTCCTCTTTCCTACCTCAATCCGACTTCTCTGTGCCATTACCCACTCCCCAGGACCGTCTCCGGATCCCAAAAACTCGAGTAAATCGACGAAAACTACAGCCTGCACCTAATTTTCGTCGTATTTCCACACTGCCTTATCATTTTCCACCGGAAACGCGGGCACCTGCCAAGCCCCCCCAGTTCCGCTATGTGGCCTACGCCCTAGGGACGTCCAATCTAGAGAATCCGACGGTTCCAATGCTTACGCCTCCCACACCACAGGACATCATTTTCGGCATTCGGCTTGTGTCGAACCCTGGTGAGTACGAGTTACGCGAGATTCACCTCCTGGTCCGCCTGGGCTCGATAGCAGACGAAAACAAGAATCTCGCAGCGAATTACACTGGACCCGGCAGTGTGATGCTGAGTAACCTTCGGTTCAACGTTATTCCGACGTTTGGCGAGCAGGATGGGAACCAGCTGCTAGTTCTGAAGCTCCTGCCGCGGAGCACAGAAGGAAATGTTCGTGCTAGCCTATTGAACGATTTGAGTTTTATCCTGAGCGGAATCGTCGTGAATAATTACGGAGATGAGGCAGACGCGGTGCAGGTGCAAATCGATGTTGTGGAGGTATATGAGGGGTTTAACATTCCATTACCCGCGGATACGTTAGTCGTTAATTTGGTGAAGCCGACTTAGGATCGGGCGCTTATGAGCCGAATGTAGCTAATTGTGCCCCTTTTTAGTTATTCCTCCGCTTGATTCTCTTCTTTCATTGTTTTCTTTTTTTGGGCAATCTGCACAAAACTATTTTATACAAAGCTTGATTCTATATATTTCTTTTGCCTCCGAATGCTCATGGGCTTGAGTGATTCCTAGTCAATTGCGCATTACAAGACCCAAATTGTGATATCAGCTGATCCGCGGCTGCAGCTACCTACACTACATAGTATTGCCTATGATGCATTCGTAGCCAATCAATGAATCGTGGAAAGAGGCAAAACATGATAAAATACAATTTAACGTCATTAATTAGGACTGTTGCACGTTCTATGCCTGTTAGTTAAGCAGGCCAGGCCAATGCTATCATTGTCTCCGTATACGAGCTCCTTTCATTACTCTGCTTATTATATTATATAGTTCTCAATTAGTAGTAAGCGCATCCAGCCTGCAATAATTGGGACCCTATAAGATGATATAGTACATAAGAAAGTATCAATAATATTGACAAGCTATGTTATTAGTTTGTTGGGCCTTATACATTGCTGCAGGACTCGAGCGCCAGGCATCAATCGAAATTGACGACAGAATAGTTTTATACGCTGCTTAATCTTGGTGATTCTTCGGGGTATTTCGGATATCTTTCGCGGTGTTGCATGCATCAGCATAAGATACTAATCATGGTCTTGTTATTCTATAGGTAGGATCGGTCTTGACCTCACTTTCAAACTACTAGCAGCTGAACATATGATTTCAACTTCTTATTACATAAACCATTATCAACACCTAGCTATGCAATCGATCTATGCCTATGTCTCGGGATTCCAGGACTGTGCTATGCATGAGTGGTGAGTGGGACGCATGCCCTGGTGCACCTTTGCGCAGAATCCGAAGTCATCATACCCACATGACGATCGAATGATCAATGCTTCTATATTCCACATAAGATGGCATATATGTCATGGGCATAATAATTATTAATTGATGATTTGCTGACGAGAGCCCGTCTTGATCAGAGGCTTAACCACGTTCCTACACAGAAAAAAAAAAAGAGAAACGATCGACATATCTGAAGAACTTCCATAAGTTGTCGTGATTACCATTACACTATAGCTGTCATATGATGCGGAGACAGCCATATATAACTGCCCATAGCCAAATAACAAGCACAGTAGGCATTCCAACCTGTGTAATTACTAGGTACTATTCTATAGGCCCTAAAATATTATAACAGAACGGCTCCTTCTAGGCTCTTCAACCACATCTCCGCACAACCCTTGGAGACTATTGCTATAGCTACTAGTAGCTACAGAAGAATGCAGCAGTTATTCTAGCTAGCTAAGCCAGAATGTAACTACTCCTCCTATATACCTACGTATGCTAGTTGCCTCTTAGCCGCATCCCCCGCACCATAAATTTAGCTATAGCTACCGGCAGTATCTATTTTGGCTAGTCAGGCGCTAGAACGGTAATTATATCGTAACAGTTTCTATATACAGCAGCTGGCCTTTATGCACTGATATTTCAATACTAGCCTTGTTAATGTATACCTGAAATAGAGCGCATTTATGGCGGTATAGCTTCTATTGCTTTAGGATGTTAATAATATGATAATCAATCAAGCAGAACTTTCATATCACCCGCCGTACGGGAAGATACAACTACAGCCGATCAAATCCGGGAAACATCCACTCGATTGGACACCGTTTCTACTAGCGACCTATTTGCTGGAGCGAGAATTGGTCATACTTGC
Source organism: Pseudotulostoma volvatum (assembly GCA_019804575.2). NCBI lineage: Eukaryota > Fungi > Ascomycota > Eurotiomycetes > Eurotiales > Elaphomycetaceae > Pseudotulostoma > Pseudotulostoma volvatum. The sequence goes on from JAHQZX020001661.1 coordinate 14,498, forward strand.
AGGAGACCAACCTTTCTCTCTAATTCGATTAGCAGTATCATCGTCGGTTAGTTGGAGGTCTAGTGCTGGTATCATGTCAAGTTAGTTAGCTAGTTTAGATCCCAACTTAGTTATTATTCTATTTCTAAAGCCAGGCGTTTGGTTCGCGGATTGACCAAGAAAAAAAAGTGGAGATGCCGAAAATTCCCAACTTTTTACCATTTTTTAACATTTGGGGAGCTTTCGGTATGCTGGTCTGAGCTGCAATCGACCGGCTCTTCTTCCGGAAGAGGGGCTAATGCAACCTGTTGCCCCAGCTTGTTTCCAGCATCTTAGTCCTTGATGAGCCAGTAGACTAGTACTACATAGGCTATGACTTGCCATAATTAGTAAGTACTCCCTGTGTAGGAACTGATCGTTCGACACCGCTTTGGCAGTGCTGCCAGGGTGATACTCGTTACAAACAGTAGTCGTGTGGAGAGTTTAATTCCCTTTGATGCTGTACCTCTAATGGTTTTTCTTATCACGGAGGGCCAGGAGTTCTCAAACTCCCTTGAGATGGGACAGATAAAAGCCTACACGGGCTCGGTTGAGTAGTAAGAATCCCGACTCAGAACCAGTGAACCTGGTAGGCGTTGCGAAGGGGCCTGACAATGGACTACAGGTTGCATTCACTCTGAGCTTCGCGTCTTGTGCTGTCCGAATAGGAACATGGGAAGGAGGGAAATTCCAAAGTGAGGAGCGATACGGAGAACCGTCTCAATCGACGTGTAGTTTTGTCGTTTCAACCACCAGAGGCATGGGGGACCTCCGCCTGATTCGCATGTACCGAAGCACATACTTGATCTTGAAAGGGTCGTCCTAGACTTCTTTCCTTAGCTTAGGCTGACACGTAGTTCCGTTTAACCTCCGTTTCCAGAGATTAGGTCCATTTCACTTAAGGTTGCGGTAGCGACCACCGGCATAGATGCTTCTTCTAGGTCATGCCAGGACGTAGTCGCCTCACCGGTTACCCAGATCGCCTCCATCCTATTACGAAGTGGGTACGCTTCACATTACCAGAACAACCCATCTTGGGCAGGATTTCACACAACGACATAGTACAATGATCAGTTAAGCCGACGTGGTTGTGCTAAACGTATAAGAATAGCGCATGGGGTGGGGAAATCGTATACGCTTGACAGGGGTACTTTGGCCTGTCTATCTACCGGTGGGGGGATGCGAACGCCTGCCATCCGCATGGTCATGGGTTCGAATCCCGCCCTGGCCACCAATGAGGTGGGATTTACAAAAATACTGTGTGATAAGGGTATGCTGAAGGACATAAAAATACTACAAGAAAGAAAGTAATACCATAAGGATACCGCAATGGGGGTTTTCACCCGGTAAGCATCCATGAAGGGGTCTTGTATGGTTCTCCCACCAGAGCACACATGTATCTAGATGGACCGGATGGCACAAAGCCAAGAAAGTGTACAGTCAATATAACCTATACATGTACCCATATTTCTAGGTGCATCGCAACTGCTCCTCGGGGCCTCCGGTCCCAGCGAAGCGGAGACCCTATGCAATTGGGTGGAGTACATTGACTGACGCTAGATTAAAGAACAAATAACAAGTGATCTCACCAAATTGAACATACTCTTGAGCTTCATAATATGGCCCAGGGTTCTCGGCTTTCGCGCTAACTATCAATTTTCCCCCCAATATCGGGCACGTCTAATCGTATGAGTTGAGAACATGCCTGGCCGGGTTCGGGATAGACGGATTCGGTGATTGAAAATGTTAGTCATAGGCACCGGACCGGAGTGATCAATGTTTACGTGGTTTGAAAAGAATCCACAACTCCCACCGGGTAAGGTTCGATTAACTGGCCCAAAAAGAAAACAACATATTCTATCAAACGGAAAGAAGGGCGATTTCCAACTTTCCCTAGGAACTTCGCAGAGCTTTCCCTTGTTTCCAGTTAATGAACTCTTAAAGAGCTCGGAAGATCCATTCATTCTGCTAGATATCATCTCCATATTATAACCATTGTCATCTAAAAGCCCCGGGCTCTAGTTTTCCCATTGCTTTGTGTATAACCCTACTAATAGGTAACCACTTAATTACCGATAATTCATGGCTGCAATTCTAGCGGTTATAAATCCCTATGATTACAGCCAAGTCCTCGTGTTTTACTGTGCTGAAGACAAGAATGTGAACCTCGATCGATTCGTGGGCACCGGACAAGGATCCGCCGATACTGAAACAGAACGCTTCCTCAATGCTAATAATGAGATTATTGGTTATGGAAGAACCCTTCCTGAGATACGCCTGGCAGACCCCAATGATACGCGTTCGCAGCGTGACGGCAATATGGGCTTAATCAGGAACCCCAGTACGTTTGGGACTGCAATGTCCGACAATCTGGTGAGTCCTCTGTCCTCGCGTCTGTTTCCTCACCTTTCACTTCCCCTTTACTAGTACCTCCTTTTAGTTTGCACCAAGAGCCAAATAATAAGGTACTTCATCGATCGGATCTCTAATTTGATGGCGAGAATCCTCCAGCTGTTCGTTTTTGGTGTCAGATCCACTGATGACGCCGTTTGCACTATCAGCCCCGAGTTTCGGATCTTGAAAAATAACCCGATTGCGAAGAATAATAGCGTTAGCGCATGCATGGATTGGGAACATGCATACATTTATTACGTTCCGTAGGTGGCCTTTTTTTTTCCCTCTCTCCTTCCATTTCAGGGACTTCGAACGACTCGGACGGGAAAGGAGCGGAGACTCACCCAAGATTATGTTCCTGAAGTGATTGTTCGTTTCGCGTTGGGAATACCTGTTGACATGGTGATAGGGCTGAATTAGATGGGTTTATAGCTGAATACGAATATGACAATGCCACCGTTAGAACATTTCCCGATGCAGTTCCTAACAAAAACAGCAAACTGATCTCGTACTTTAATAATACCGACAATACACGCTACTGCATTTATCAGCAAGGCTCGGGTCTCTACTGGTTGGACGCTAAGTCCAGCACTCGTCAGTTTCCTCCCCAGTTTGCTTCCTCTGCAGCTGTCCTCGATGGTTTCACTACTACGTTTTTTTTTAATGCTAACCGAGATCTTGTAATATCTAACGAACTCACAGAGGGCTTGATTATCGACAGCTTGAGTATTAAGCAAGATACCCCCATGACGATCTGCGTCTTCAACACTATAGCTTACTTGTACTGTGCCAATACAAACAGCCAGCTAGTTGTTATACGTTACACAAACAAGACATGGGGCGAGCCAGAGGTTCTGACCGAACCACCGCTGCTGGCGCCAGCCACCCAATTAGCGGCAGCTACATCAAGCAATTACGATCGAAATCACATCTATTATTTGGCGGCGGATACTTGGGAGTTATACCACTTTGCTCATATAGTACGCTAACTGCAGAAATGACCTCCAAAACTACATACATACACGCATCTTAAATAGCAGGATCGCACTTCATTCATCTTGTGCTAATTTCTTTTTCCTTCCCCGGTTTGTTCTCTCGATACCGGTGTCTCTTGTTGAATATTCTACTTCGATAGTACTCAAATCCACTCTACTCTACTAATCTTTCTGCATACTGCCCCATCGCTCGATTCTAAATCCACCTGGTTTCTGTAGTGATGACAATACATCCATATTCATCTCCAGTATATATTGGTTACAAGGAAACTTAGTTGCAATCTAAACTTGTCTCTACAATAGGAGTAATAAGGATATGCATGCATGTATACAGGTATGTATGTATACACCCGTAAATGCCATGAGGCAATACCGACAATCAATTCGGCTGGCTGGAGCGACATGATGTGATAGTACTTGAATAATATTTGCCGATTGGGCTTTTGTAAGTACGTTTTCACCGGTGTCATTAAAGAAAAATACATATTCTTTTTCTCATTATCTTCAAAAAAAAAAAAAAAACAAGATACAAGTTCCTTTGATAGTAATGCTTCATCTATATTAATTAAGTAATATTAATACCAATGGATACCAGAGATCTTATCCGTCAGCTAAGTACATTAGTAGTTATTCACCGATCTAGAGAAGACTAGACTGGAAGTTAGATAGTAAGATAGTAAGTAGTATGTAAGGTAAGTAACAGTAACAGCCAGGTCTTTATATATATAATACAGAGTGTAAGTACATACATATCTTCTCAGATTAAACACGCTCGGAATCGATGTAGCGGGCATTCTGCAGGGCTTGCTGATCTGGCCGATCATTTCCCTATTCTAGATCTCAGGGTGGGTTGATAGAGATCTGCAACCCAAGAGAGACAAGGGTATATGGAATAGGCTCCGTAGACGACGATGTCAATCTCTTTGCATAGGGACCTGCTACATGCAGAAACTGCGACAGCCTTTCATGGCGTAAAGCGGACTAGGGCGCACGGGGCAAGGTTTGCCCTAGGCAAATACGAATTGATGCATCTCACACGATGACTTCAACCTCAGTCAAATTCTACAGTCAGTGCTAAAGAAGCCAGTGGCGGAGGTATGGGTGTTGGGCCTTAACATAGACCTCATGCTGCAGCAGTGGACAGCGCACAGGACAAAGACTGTAGGAAAATGAAAGTCCAAGCCAACGCTCTAACCAAGACTGGAAGTATTAGCCCGGGATATTCCTATGGCGCAGGTCCGGCAGGCATACCCCATGGTAGTGTGGCTGCCAATAACATTTGCGGGTTTCAGCCTGGCGTCGAGAGAGGACATAGCTTAACCCTAACGCGCAAGCTACAGAATATTCAAAACGACGCTTCGCGAATAGTAACAGGAGGCTTCCGGGCCACCCTAATCAAGTCCCTCAAAACTCTGGCCTAGGTGCCTCTATTGGATCTGTTCCTTATTAGAAAAGCAGCGGCATACAGGAATGGGACACAGCAGAACGGTATGGGGGCACTTATCAAGAGGAAATGTGACCGGATCCGGGAAACGCTACAAAGGCCAACAGTGCGAATCGATGCAGCAGCTATCAGCCACCCAAGCCCCATGCAAGAAGGATGGGTGGACTGGCTGGAGAAGAGAGGCGGACAGAAGATGTGGCCGCAGTCAAGTGCAAGACGGGAAGATGGTCAAAACCCCTCTACAAAAGAGATGGAGGGCTAGCTGGCAGAAGCTTCCCCTCAACCCTCCCAAAAAAAAGATTCCCCATATACACTTAGGTATACATGGGAAAGACTGACCTTGCCGATTTCCTACATAAGGCTGGAGTGCCAGAAGAAGAGTACCCCGAGACACATGACAATCCACTGCAAGGGACATGAGAGGGGTTTTAGGACAGCTTAATCGCGAGCTGATCAAGCGATCAGACGGGGCTAAGCATCAGCTCGGGTGATAGTAGGAGGGATGTATACGTCGAAAACTAAGCGAGATGTGTGTATATTAGTAAAGTAGATGCGATAAACAGATAACGAGATACCAAAAGGCCGAATAGAGTAACAGCAATAATAACGTGTTATATAGGACTTAGAAGTTGGATGTTTTCAACAATTTTATTTATGGTTAACTATAATTATATTATATAACGAACGATATTCCCACCTAAGCGCATTGGTTTAGTATAGTAACCAGGAAGTAACGGAAAGGATCCCGTGCCCCGCACTTTTCTCCACAACCTAAAAAAGCTTAGGGCCCGTTGGTTGCACAGACCAAAGAAATGAGTGGAGTTGTTCGGCTTGCGGGCAGAAGTTTTATCATTCATATGTAGTTCTCCTATGAAGCGAGGTGTTTTATTAAGAATGCGTCATACAAGGAAGGCTACAGCTGCAATCGCAAGAATAGATGGACCAGTAGCTGGTACGGCAGTCACATCTTTGTTACGTGTATGCCTGGTTTATCAGGTTCGACAGTAGTAGAATAGTTTGGTTGGATGCTAGCCTGTTCCGAGCTAATGAAGATGTCTGATAATGGTGTCATCGGCCAGTTGGGGTTGATGTCGCTATAAACCTAAGGTCGAAGCTGATGGGCCGTTAGGTGGGTGCAAGTGCCTTTGGAAGATCACTGGCTGGCGCATGCAAACGGTCCCACCTCCCACCAAAGCACCCCGCTTTCTATGCGAGGTACTGCCATTGGATTTTTGCACCGCGTTGGAGCGCCGGCTGCAGTGGGGTGAGGTGAGTATCCATGCGGAGAGGTTGGCGCCCAATTGTAAGCTAGCACGTGGTACGTTCTGCCTGTGCGGGGCTCCTGCTTTTGCGATTGGTCTCGCAGCTTTGCAGGGCTCTGCATATACATTAGTCAAGTGATTCCCGAACAATACCGATACTTTAAATCTAATGCGCTCGCAATGTATCATGTCATGCAATTTTATAGTTGAAGTATTCGCGGTTGTCGGACGTGCTCTCATCACCTGCTCCTGCAGTCTCGCGACGTTGAGCAGAGATCTATCTCAAAACAGACCTAAGCGATAGTGGCAAATGCGGGTGTGATGCCATGATACATGAAGAGTGTTGGTTAACTACCTAATAACGATATTACTTGCATAGTACTAACCTATGTATATCTACATAGCTAATTATCGAGTCGTGATCGCGGAAAAAGCACTCTGCCACTATTAACCCGGTAAACAACGACTTCAAATCGGTACGGGTGTCGATACTTTTGACTCACGCTTAACAATCATCAATTCTTTGCATCAGCTAACTAATTGTCTGCTGTTGATTACCGGGTATCCTATATCTATATATTAATTGGTCCTTCGTGTTGTTGGTCGTTTGTAATTGGCAGCGCTCTTCTATAGCTTAATTAGCTCATGGCCAAGCGGTGCATTTTGTACATTCACATCGGGGAGTGGGAACCCGATTCGGGATCTTCGTCTAATTTTATCATGACCTGAGTTAGGAAGATGGTCGCCGTCAATATGATCCATTGAGGCAGTAATAGCTACCGTATAACTCAGTGGTTTACACAAAGATGCCTCGCCCCGGCCCTGTTGCTACGGCCTAAAAAATTTCTGAACGATGATCTCCAGCAGTGCAGTTCTAGAAAGCGCCAAGAGGATCAGATAACGCCTTTTTTCAGTGGAGTTTAAATGTCGAATTCGGTCGCCTGACGCGAAGTCGAGCATCTGAGAGGACACAGGTACAATAGTTTGGTTTCAAATGACTTCTGAATCGGCCTCGAAGCTTCAACAAGGCTATATAGAATGCATAAAAAGTTCACAAAATTAGGCATATCCTATTTTTCACCCTTGATGCTAGTGGCCGATATGATGGTCACCTGTCGCATATCCCCCTCCTTATCTGTGCCTTCCTTGATCCCTGTTCCATTGGGGAGCCCGAGTTTTCTTTTTTTTTCTTTCTTTCAAACTCCCGCATAGCGCGGTTTCTCAAGCGGTTTAAGGATGCATATTGTAGAGGCCAGACGGAAATTAGTCGTACTTCGGTATAAGTCCTACATTCATCGATCCGAAAGTGCCGATATCGGGAGACTCGTTGGCCAATTCTGTTGTCAGAGAGACGGATCATGGGCTATCTTTTTACTCGGTAATATTCTGTCTTATGCAGCACAATGAACCATAGGTGAACAAATACGTTATAATATTTTGTGAGCAGGGTAGTGTTGATTGGACATGCAATTCGTTTGATGGACCTTCCTCCCATTCTTCCTAAGAGTATTCTTCCTAAGAGTCAACTTGAGCCGACACATAAGATTCTCTATACCATCGCTGAGTCCTAAGGCAGAAGGTCAATTATCACCTCTTTTCCGATTGATATTAATCATACAGTCCTACAATTGCTGCATTCTTGGGAGGAAAGTGGAATGCTTATCATTCAGAGTCTCCAATGTGAAATTGTGACTATTTTCATCAGTAAATCTCCGGCGTCGTTGTCATTCATTCCGAACGAGCAGAGTCTTCCAGTATTCTTTCAATCGACCGAGTGCAAGTCTAAAAAGAGCAGAAAAGGAAATCAACAAAAATGTCTACACTGCAGGATTACGGTGTGGATAGTATCCACATTAATATTGGTCAGGGAGACGGTGCCATTCACCTCTTGGTGAAGAACCCCGGGGCAACCCGTCCTTTGATATTGGGGGCATCTTTGATAGATGGCGGGAAGGGAGCCGGCTTTCGAAAGATAAAGGACTCAATTGCTGCCATAATAGGGCAGTACCAACTACCATCTGGAGCTCCCAATCTTCAGTTCGACAGCGTTGTCATCACGCACTGGGACGTGGACCACTACAAGGGAGTATTAGATCTTATCAACGATGACATGCAGGCCCAAATTCAGGATGTCATAAATACTCAGGGTCGAACACCGACACCAGCAGAGATCGCGGCTATGCAATGTCGTTATTTCAAGTACCAGGGCACCGGGCGCACCACGCTGCTTACGACGTTTTATGCACCATATTGGGAGGGTGAGGCGAAGTCATTTACCCAGTCTCAGGTCACAAGTGGTCCAAAACGGAAGAAAACCCCGAATGATCGGCCGGCGGTGGTGGAAGAGAATTCCACTGGAAGGTTGGATTTCAGAGTATATGCCCATTCCGATGGCAGAAGGACAAAACCAAAACCTGAAGTCCCCGGCTATACGTTTGCGGGTCTCTGTAATCTCTGCTATAGAGCCGAGGAGATGATTGGAGTGAATTTCTTCGATAATAAAAGATTGAACGTTCCAAACACAAGCCTGACTTCTCGTAGTGCCCTTGTAGCGAATATCGATTGGAGTACAGCTCTAGTCGGGGCCTTCTGCGTGGGTTGTTTTAACATCGTCATCGGATCGGATAACCCTACCTTTAATGTCAGTCACTCTCTTCGAGTCACGACTTCAGATTTTTCTGCGTTCTCGAACCTTGTCCTCTTTTCGCATCATTAAGAATTTCATTGAAACTAGTGGAAGTCTCACTACTAACATCGTCTTCTTTTGATCTTAGGTGAAAGTGGTTCCCGAACCAAACGACAAGAAGAATTGGCCTTCGATTGCCGCTATTGTCCTTTGGAAAGATGAGCGAGTATCTCATTATTTTGCTGGAGATGCGTGGGACAATTCCGAGACGCGAATTGCGGCATGGATTAATTCTGAAGTGCCGAGCATGAAACTCAGGTTGGCTCCCATCTCAATGGTACAATTTATTCATCTTTGCCTGACGATTGGTCAAGTCACCATGGGTCCTGGACATCGACTCCAATCCCGCTGCTGAATACTTTCAAACCGAAAACGATGGTGATTAGCGCGGGTAGCGAATACGGGCATCCGAGTATGTATTCCTTCTAGAATCGAATTCCATTCAGAATCTGATATTGTCCAATAGCTTGGGGAACTCTCATCTACTTAAACACCTGGCTATGGGAACGTCCGGGACAAAAGCCTCTTCTTGCAACTTGGTACGATATTTCTCACTGTTTCGCTGAATGGCCTCGCTGATATCTTTTATAGTTACCCTTATTATTCCCTGCGTGACTCTGACGCTGAAAAATTCCCGAACATTAGCTGGGTCGCCAACTACGATGATTTCATAGAGAACAAAATCCCAGTGAAGCCTGAAAGGCGTCAGTTTTTTCAAGTTCTTGCGGATCAGTATACAAATATTAATAACAAGTATCCCAACAACGCGATTACAGACTTGAGGGCGCAAGCCATAGCATGGCACGCCAGAGTTAACCAACCGCCATCAAGGGACCAGCAGGTCTATAACAACAAAGCATGGATGGCGTTCCAGGTGGAGAGCGCATGGCAAGACAGCCTCAGTCAGATGTATCAGAAAGGGCCCAGCCCTACGACTGACCGTCGTAAAGTGCAGACTGATTATATCATCATCCGGTGTCGAAGCGACGTCCAAAGCGACGGCAAATATACGGTTTATTTTCCAACCGGCCCGGCCGTCTTCCCTCCGCAAGCAACTGTAACTGCCGCGGCACAAACAGCCCAAGCGACCAGTCCCGTAAGCAATTCAGCCAAGCAGTTTGATGATATCCAAAGTTCCCTATTAGCGCTCGGCAACGTTCCGCCTCCCAGGTCCCTGGGGAGAATTGGAGAGGAGGATCACCTACATGTCGATGATCTACCATCCGGCATTATGCAGGTGGGTGAAACTTTTGTGGCCGATACATCGGAGTCGGGATATTGGTTTGCCTCTAGCATGGTCCAGCAAGGGGAAAACGTCACCATACTTGATGATGGTCCCTTGAATGATTTCGTCTCAAGTCTGCACAACCTTATGTTCGGGGTCGAATCTGAGCCCGCACCTAGCTCACAGACAGCATTTCTCGCCGATGACGAGTGGTTTTCTTGGCTTTCTGATGCTGTCTCCGCAACGTCCTTTGAGGTCAAATCTGACACGACTGGAAGTCCCTCGGGGTTTGTCCTCCAACTGAACTGGCCCGGTAATGGACTAGAAGGGGATCAAGCCCAAGTTCGTTTTGATACAGACTTCATACCCGCTGCTTTTAAAATCCCTACCGAGTTCACTCCCGTCGCCGGTCTTCTGGGTGACACTAATGTCATGTTGCTGGGTCTCGATAGTTCTCAAAACGCAATCATATCAACCGACCTTTTCACAGTACTCACCTACGCTGGATTGCAGGAATTAACAGATTCCCTCCTAGTTCAGATTTTGGGTCCTGAGATCAAACTATCGCTTTCTTCCGATCCGGCAAAAAGCAGCGAGGCGCGTAACGGTGTGTGGTTTGAGCCTGGACAGGCCTACCGCACTACTGTCCGTTTACAATGGGACTTCAATGACTTGGGATCTGTCTCTAGTATTTTTGACTTCCTCGGGGGCGTTAGCTTGACTGCAGCCCATTTCGTAACTCGTCGTACAAGCACCTGGGTCATGTCGACAGAGGACTTTCAAGTCGTCAACGAAGGTGAAGCCATTCTCACTGTTGAATTAAAGGTCTCCAACATCTCATTCGTCGGGTCTGTCGCTTTCAGCGAAGACGTAATGACATTGACGATGATCGCGCTTGGTAATGTATTCGAGCCGATAGTGAATTGGCTTTCCAGCGAGTTGGGAGTGAGTATCCCAATTATAGATTGGTTATTAAACTCTACCGGCGCTTCGTTGTTTTCATCAATCTACATTCGGCGACTGACCCTTGTTGTGGGCAATGTGGATGGAGCAAGGAAAGTGACAAGCTGGAGCTTTGATGTTGAGATATCGTTAAAAATTGCCGGAGGAGCCACCATTCTGTTAACCTACTCTAGTGAACGGAACTCGTTACGTGGCGAGATTTGGTTTGTAACTCCAAACCCGATCCCGCTGGTTTTACTACCTGAATGGGAAGAATCTCAAGAGATTGTTCCGATTTCCGGGAACCCACGATCAACGCTCGACTTATCGGAACTTTCACCAGACGGGGTTGTTAATATCCCTAATCAGATCCCAACCGATGTGACTGCTGCGCTCCTTGAGATCAACGGTGAATCAATTGCATTCTATGGTCTGATAACTTGCAGGGCACCCTCAGGGTCTGAGCCGGTACCACCAGTTAAGCTTGATATAGTTGAGCTCAGCGCTCGGTACACCTTTGCTGGTGCTAGCCGTGGGCAGCTTCAGCTTGCTTTGAACTTCCAAGTTGAACTCCGGCCACCCTCGGTAGACGAGGATGAGGACCCTACATATCTCTACGGTGGTATAGACTATGATGCCGGAAATTGGGTTCTTACTGCTAGCGCGTCTCCATTGAATTTCGGAGAATTATATGACTTCTTTGATCCGGAGGCCCCCGAGGAGGTCATGAAAGTCCTTGGAAACATCCAGCTCTTGACACTGGACTTGACATATAATTATTCCAAGGCTGCTGGGAGTGATTTTACTTTTGACGGTGTGTTGCTTTTGGGAGAATTAGAGCTGAACTTCACCTACCAATACACTCCTGAGGGTTGGACAGTCAACGCGATCCTGGGAGCCACAACTGACCAAGCTACTCTTGCGGAAATTGTCCAGGGTATCAGTGGTGATGAGGAAGATCCGCTCCCACAATTTATTGGGGATATTCCCGTTACAGCCGTTGACGAAGGAGGTGCCGTGAGGCTGCTATGCCAAAGATATAATAAGGATCAAACACAAACTTTCAGAGCAAGTAAACAAGATAGCTACCTTTTCTTCAGTGCTGCTGTTAGGATTGGTGTTGCTAGTAACACTTTTATCGAGGCGAGTTTCATGCAATATCGTGATCTTGCATGGCAGCCCACTGCACCTGCAAAGAGGGTGTTGAAAGCATCAGTCATTGGCTTGCCGGCGGTGGATGTGCCAGGAATAGGCAATTTGACGCAACCATTCGACGAAATGTTTTACATGTGGGTGCAAGATTCAAGCCCGCAAGTCTCGACGAAAAATGTACCTGGCTTAGGTGATAAGGAAGTCCAATACATCAACAACGCACTATCAACTCAGGGTGATGTATCAGCAAATGATCTGGTGTTCAAAGATATACGAAAGACCAAGAACGACAATGATATGGTTATCGCGGCGGGATCCCATTTCGTGCTGGTGCTATTCGTGAGAGATCAGCGTCAAGTGGTCATCGACTATACGTTTGAGGCGACGAAGGGGCAACAATCATCGCTGACTCAAAGGGATTCATCTGGTGGGTCCGGAGGTTCATCTATGACCCCATACAAGAAATCAGTCGGTAAGAAGACACCTTTTCCCTCATGTGACTGCTTTAAGGTCAATTAACTTGATTTTTCCTAGGGCCAATCTCAATCAGCAACATTGGGTTCAAGTATAAAAACAATGTTCTGTCTATTCTCCTTGATGCTTCTTTCCTCCTCGGGCCTATTGGATTTGCTCTACTTGGTTTTAGTCTTGATATCGACCTCGAGGGCATCACCATCCGAAATATCGGCCATATTTCCTTTTCGCTCTCTGGTCTTGCTGTCGAATTCGACCGGTCACCAATCCTGTTCGCAGGTGTCTTTACCTATGTTAACAATAACGAGATCAAATACTACGCCGGTGGCATTGTTCTCACTTTCCGGCCTTACCTCTTCACAGCCGCCGGATTCTACGGAGAGATCAAAAATCCGCCCTTCACCTCTACCTTTGTATTTGCCAAACTGGAGGGACCATTGGTCACTCTCGCGTTTGCTGCAATCTCAGGAATTACTGGAGGCTTTGGCTACAACAGTGACATGAAGTTCCCAGTCGTCGAAAATGTCACCCAATTCCCCCTGGTTAGCAATTCCGGCGTTAATAGTGACATCATGATGACCTTGGGAAACCTTGTTTCTCCTAGTGGAGGCGGCTGGTTTACCATACGGAATGGATCGCTCTGGCTGGCTGCAGGGCTGAAGGTCACCGCGTTCCAGACGCTTAATCTCGATGCAGTCATCGCAGTGTCCTGGAACCCTTCTGTGAAACTTGGAATCTTTGGCGTTGCGGTAGCCGATATACCAAAAGGGACGTCCTTCAGGTTCGCCCACGTCGAATTGGGAATTCTTGCCGTCGTGGACTGGGAGGCCGGTGTGATGAAATTTGAAGCACAATTATCCCCCAATTCATATATCTTCGAGCCAAACTGCCACCTAACGGGCGGATTTGCACTTTACTATTGGTTTGAAGGATCACCATATGCAGGGGACTGGGTTTTCACTATTGGTGGATTCCATCGTGCATTCATTAGGCCATCTTATTATCCTAATCCCCCTCGTCTTGGAATCTCTTGGACCATCGATAGTAATTTCAGCATCACCGGAGAGTCATATTTCGCCATTACGCCCAAGGCCTGTATGTGCGGAGGTCGGCTTTCTGCTAGTCTTCGCCTGGGGCCCCTCAGAGCTTGGTTCGACGCCTGGGCCGATTTCTTGCTAAATTATCGGCCATTCTTTTTCATGGCGGATGCAGGCATCTCAGTTGGTGTCAGCTGCAAGGTCGACTTATGGATCATCAGCTTCACAATCACCATCTCCATTGGCGCTAGATTGCATCTCGAGGGACCACCGTTACGTGGTACGGTGTGGGTTGACTTCTGGGTGATGTCGTTCGGCATCAATTTCGGACCCAGCCCTAACCGCCCGCCTCCAGCGTCACTGGAACAGTTCTACGAGCTCGTACTACAATCCACAACGCAACAGAACTCGTTCGCTGCGATGCTTATGTCGGGACGAGAGAGGGCCGCTCCAATCGCACATGACAAGTCTCATGTTTATAGCTGCCGTAGTGGGTTGTTGGAAGGCGACGGAGCAGATACAGAGACCAAAGAAGGCGCTGAGTGGAAGGTGGGGTCGGGTACATTTTCTTTTGCGGTTTCATGTCCGTTCGCTATCGGAAAGGCAACGGTGCAGTCAATCGATGAGTTTGGAGAGACAGACGATTCCAACATCCCTGAAACATCCCTGAGCACCGAAATTTACTCAAAGCCAATGCAATTGACGAGCCCAATCGAGTCCGCAATGAATGTCACAATCAAGAAGAATCCTTCAACGAGGTTCGCGACAATCACCGAAGGGATAGACGATGCAAGTTCTGCTCTTCAGCAATGGCGGATCCAACCGTTAATTAAAGCAGTTCCGGTAGCACTCTGGGGCAAATGTAAGCCCCCCTGATCATCAAATTTGGTCTTTTCACTAATATATTCAAATTATATCTGTAGATAACCGCTCGGAAGATCCCCAAGTAGCCGGTAATAGCGTCGGGACTCTTCTAAATGGTAACGGCGCCGTCGTGAATTTGTTAATGGGTGCCGAGATTCTGGCTCCCTTACCCACAGTCTCTCCTGACAAAATCGGCAAATTCGACGCTGCTGATGCCTCAAAAGAGGCCGTTTTTTCTCAAGGAGACGAGCCTATATTCCCAAAGTTCTTAGATGCGAGCGACAACTGGTCGCCTCAAGCGGTCAAACCGGGCGAAGAACAACAGCAATGGGATAAGGTAAGCGAACTCTGGACGAACCCTAAGCAAGGGATCGATAAAAGAGACCAAACGGTAGCACTGTTACAGGAGGTGATGGGTTGGACGCGTGGACTAACCGCGAAAACTCCTACGCGCTTGGTGAGTAATTTTGGCAATTTGTACATGGCTGCTCCAATGATCTCTGTGGCCTAGGCTGTGAGAGTACTTACTTCCTATGTCGTCTTGAGCTGAAAGTTAGTTTCTTGGCTTCGATTCTCTTATCATCTCTTATTTTCAAAATAATGTATGCACTAGCTTTACCCATGTGAAAATGAATACAGATCAAATGCCTCGAAAATGTTGGTATCGGGATCGAGTAGGATCAAGTGCAATGATGCGCACCACAGAGTAAGAACTAAATCTTTTGGATTCAATCAATTAGAGATCATGATGAGTTTGTTTCAGCGGCACACAAGTATATATTATGCACGACAGGTCTATAATTCGTGAGGCATGTTCGGTTTATGCTTACGCTGTCCTCTTCATTATGTATCAGGGTTAGTAAAGTAATTAGTTAAGTACTGCTATGTGATGTATCATTAGGCTTACAATCACGATATCCATCACATACGTTACTAGTAGGCAGTTATAGCCTTACGGTAGATTATGATCATAGAAAGTCCTATGGAGGAAACAGCCTATATCCATGCCAGTCTAACTGCCAGCGACATAAACTAACACCAGCAGTGTAGCATGTTGAACGGTCACGTGTCGAGCACTAACGTGGGTCACCGCTCAGCGAGCCTCCCGCTTAGCGAGCCATCTAGCGGTCTAGAAAGGCGGGGAGAACACTATTGAATCAATACCAGGAAGAGAAAATAAAGGAATGGGTCAAAGAATTGGAAGGATGGGGCTTCCCAGTGAGGGCAAGCATGCTCCCTCGAATCGTCAACCCTATGGCCAATTTTCCTCTTGGCCAAAAAGAGGAGAGAAAGAACTGGGTGACCAGGTTCATCGTACGGAACGACCTCCATTCAATCCTCGGCCGCACTCTCGACTCCCAGCGAGCATTCAACAATGATCCTGACATCATCGCCGACTGGTTCACGTACTATAGAACCGTCTTCAAACGGTTTATAAAATTGTGCATAGAAATATGTATAATTTCAATGAGAAAGGCATTCTTTTTGGCTTATCGGCTAATTCACGGGTAATCCTCACTTCAAAGGATTATCAAACACTTGCGCTACACAAATCCGTGCAGCAGCCTGGCTCCCGAGAGTCGGCTTCAATCATCGAGTGCTTCTGCGCTGATGGATCCGCCCTTCCTCCACTCGTGATCTGGAAAGGAAAACAGCACCAGTCAAACTGGTATACGACGGACGATAAGGGCGATCGGAAGGGGTGGATATATGCCTTTTTTGATAATGGTTGGACGGATAATGACTTTGGGTTTGAATTTATCCAGGGTTTCGACAGGGTAACTGCGTCCAAAGCGAAGGATGGCGAGTGCAGGCTAGTTATTATGGACAACCACAGCTCACATGTAACCTAGCGATTCATTAAATTTGCGCTGGAACGGCGCATTGTTGTATTTTGCCTTCCTCCCCATCTAACCCATCTTTTACAGCCTTGCGATGTAGGCCTTTTTCAGCCTCTTCAAGCCGCCTACGGGCGCTAGGTGGATAACCACTGTCGCGCGGGACATACGGGTGTGAATAAGGAGTCTTTTCTAAGGCTTTATAATGAAGCGAGGAAAATAGCATTCACGGAGGGAAATATCTTCCCGGCCTGGAGGGGCACAGGGCTCACTCCATATAACCCAACAGCAGTTCTAAAGCGGCTTCCTACGTGGGAGAAGGCCGGAGAAGAAAAGGTCACTGTTTCGGCGAGTTCTGATGCTGGATCTGGCGTTGGGCAGGAGATATGGTGTCCCAAGACGCCAAAAACAGTAGAGGAGATCGAGGAATTGTGCGCTGACCCCCAAATCTCTCGTACGGAGCGTCCAGACGGTTTACTAGAGTCTCCCATTAAATTTAAGGCTTGAAAGGCTTGGTAAGGCCGCGGTTCAAGCCCGCACTGAAGCTGAGATCGAACGTGAAGCCAACAAATTCTTGGAGGCATCCAAAAAGAAGAAACATGGCAAAAAGGTGATATCTAAGGCTCGGCCACCTACCCAAGACGATGTAGATCGTCTTCTCAAGGAAGAGAATAATTCTAATGTACAGGAGTCATCGAAAGCTGCCAAACGTGCATATGAGGAGGGCTTAGATCTACCGGAGGAAGTTGCAAGGTACTTGCACGCTGTCATGAACTCCAGAGAGGCAGACAAACCTTGGGGACCTCAATCGATGGTCTTCCGCTGCCACACACAGCCAGTTGGAGATGGAAATGTAGGGCTTCCAGAGTAGAATGGTCGCCGGGCAGTCTTTGGAGGGGCAGGGAAGAAGTTAGATAGCTTTCTGTCTACATAGCTAAATGAGAAACACAGAGCCAAAGCCAATAAATAAAACTTTCTATAGATCTCGCCAAGCGCTTTCTATTGATATAAATATTATTTAATTTTGATTAGTTATTTTTGATGAAGTTATGGTTGTTGGAAAATCCGGTTCTCCTTGAGCAGTGACCCACGTTATGACTAATCAGTCTTCTATATATGCTGTGCCAAGAAGAGTGTATAGAATAACAAATTGGATGTCAAGAGAATTTTGGAGAACTTTGTAAAAACTGGAATTAATAAGAGGCGAGGCGTGATAGCAGATATAAAAGGATGCCCTTGTATCTAGATATGAGAGAATTCAAGAGAAGAGATCAAGACAGTTATATCATCAATAGTAGTCCTAGCATCCATACATTGCATACTGTCCAATTGCGAATAGTGGAGTAGAAGATGGCCCCAATGTGTCAAGCGAGCAACAATATGGTTCCGGGATGGCTTAAATATCTAGGAATGTTCTTAGACTGATCAAAATGCATCGATTATTATCTTCCGAGCCCTTGCACTTAATAATAATGTGATGTTAGTACATATGTACATTAGGGTTGGCTGTATGTACCAGTTTATTAGATTATGACTGATGTATCTAGCAACTTGAAGTCGAGATATCCGATGCATTTTTATTTTTACCAATTTATCTCTCAATCACAAGACAAAATGGCGCAAAAGGATGTAGCTGATCAGTTTGTCCGTTAGAACAAGTCCGTATGATTAGGTATCGTTCGCCTATGTACTATACTTTATCAGAATGCATATCTCTAAGCGGCGCCACTTAACTTCACGGTATAGTAGTACCTTACTGCTCAACATATAAGTGAAACTTGTAATGAGACTACCCATTCGTCCACCTCTCTTGTCCGGACTCTGTAAACCTGGTGGAGTCGTGGGGTTGGGCAAGCCCGCATAGAGCAACCGTCCAGGGCCATCCCGTAGCTTTTAGCAGTTGACAAGCAAGCTTAAGTCTTAAGTCCAAGTGTTCGTATTAAAAAAAAAAATTTTCGCGCACCGCGGTGAAGTCACGTGATATATTCACCGCTTTCATTCACCAACCGAGTTCCCGTGCCAACTGCCAAGACATGAGCACGGGACAGAGCGCGCTATTATGCGAGTGGACTAGTGTAATCCCAAGTTTCCAATGAAGAGAGATTAAAAAACGATGGAGCCGTAAGAAGCCTACAATTCTCAAAATGGCGACAACAAAAAAGTCTCCAGCGGCTCTTCTAGATAACTCTTAGAACTATTTCTCATCGGTCGCCGTGCCTATGAGGATATGAGGATTTGTACGCGAAGTCCGGGTGGACTTTCTTCCCCTCATTCACGTTATACTAGATCAGCTACATATATACTCCAGTCTTTCTATAAATCCTCAGGATGACCACTTCTAAGTCGCCAAACTGCCTCGTAATCCCCGGAGCAGTGGCATTCTCGCAGTCCCGCGGCTGTGCCATTGCTGCCGGCGTCGGTGCTGTGGATGTCCGGGCCCAGTGGATTCATTATGTGCATACCTTCCAGCCTCTAACAGATTCGAAACTCGAAGTCTTAGGACAGCTTCTCCGGTATGGAGATATCACAGATACTCCACCCTACTTCGATGCGAGTAACGATTGCTCCGGTGTCTTTCATGTCTACCCAAGGGTCGGCACTATATCTCCATGGAGCTCTCAAGCGACGGCAATCTCACATGTCTGCGGTCTACATAAGGATGTGAAGCGAATCGAACGTGGCCTGAAAATTTCATGCCTTTGGTCCGATGGAGAGAACCCAACGCCGGGTTATCTAGATACTTTACATGACCGGATGACCCAGACAATCAGCACCAAGGAGCCTGTTCTTCATGAGATGTTCTCCGAGCATACACCACAGCCCCTGGAGGTTATCCCGCTTCATGGGGGCGATAGACCACCATTACAGGTTCTGCAGGAGGCGAACAAGCGTCTTGGTCTGGCTCTGGATCAGTCTGAGATCGACTACCTCATCGAGGCGTACGGCTTCAACAGTCCTGTACCCCGGAATCCCACCGACGTTGAATTATTCATGTTTGCTCAGATTAACTCGGAACATTGCCGACATAAACAATTTAATGCTTCCTGGGTCATCGATGGTAAAAAGATGCCTAACAGCCTTTTCTCGATGATACGAAATACTCATAAATACACTCCTAACTTTACAATCAGCGCATATAGCGATAACGCTGCCGTCCTTCAAGGCGAAAGTGCGAGTTTCTGGGCCCCGGACCCCGTCTCTCAGGAATGGACCCAGTCGAAAGAGACCGTCCATTTCTTGGTTAAAGTCGAAACACATAATCATCCTTCAGCTGTATCTCCTTTCCCTGGCGCTGCAACAGGCTCCGGGGGAGAAATCCGAGATGAAGGTTCTGTGGGAAGAGGTTCAAAGCCGAAAGCTGGGCTGACCGGCTATTGCGTGTCTGACTTGTTGATACCGGGACTGAGAAAACCTTGGGAGTGTGATGTTGGGAAGCCACATCATATAGCCAGTAGTTTGGATATCATGCTCGAAGCACCAATTGGAAGCGCTGCATTTAATAACGAATTTGGAAGGCCATGTATAGCGGGTTATTTCCGCACCTTTCTAATGGAGGTCGATATTGAAAATGGCCAGAGCGAAACTAGGGGTTACCATAAGCCGATAATGATTGCAGGTGGTCTTGGGACTGTTCGACCTCAACACGCCATCAAAAACCCCGATATTGTGAAGCCGGGATCTCATCTTGTCATTATGGGTGGGCCAGCCATGCTTATTGGCCTAGGAGGAGGCGCCGCTTCGAGTATGGCCTCCGGGGAGGGCTCTGCAGATTTAGATTTTGCGAGTGTGCAGAGAGGAAATGCTGAAGTACAGCGACGAGCCCAGGAAGTCATTAATGCCTGTGTCGCTATGGGTCCTGGCAATCCAATCCTATTTATTCATGACGTTGGTGCTGGGGGATTGTCAAATGCGCTTCCTGAACTTATTCACGATGCTGGTCTGGGGGCTACCTTTGAGCTTCGTGAAATCGATAATGCCGACAAAGGCATGAGCCCGTTGCAAATATGGTGCTGTGAAGCACAAGAGAGATACGTATTGGCGATACAGGAGGAAGGCATGAACACGTTCACTTCGATTGCTCGGCGCGAGCGTTGCGGATTCTCGGTCGTTGGTCACGCTTCTAGATCAGCAGAAGAAGAGAACGAAGAGAACAGGATTATTCTATTAGATAGAGAATTTGAACAATATCCAAACCCCATCGATCTCCCCTTGTCAGTTCTGTTCGGAAAGCCGCCGAAGATGACTAGGGTTGTCAATACGCGAGAATTGAAATTACCAGCCTTCGACGCCAGCCTCTCGAAATATCTTCCCGCAACATTTTCATACCAAGAGCTCTTCAGCGAAGCTGTGGAAAGGGTTATCACCCTCCCAGCAGTCGGTTCCAAGTCATTCCTTATCACGATTGGCGACAGGACTGTGGGTGGACTCACAGCACGAGATCAGATGGTCGGGCCTTGGCAGGTCCCAGTATCCGATGTGTCTGTTGTGGCTACTTCTTTGCTTCTAGGTCTGAGAACTGGCGAAGCGATGGCTATGGGTGAAAAGCCTACCTTAGCACTGATCTCCCCTGCTGCCTCTTCAAGAATGGCTGTCGCTGAAGCGCTGATGAATATTGCCGCAGCAGACTTGATTGATCGCCTCAGCAGAGTAAAGCTCTCCGCCAATTGGATGTCTGCCAGCAGTCATCCCGGTGAGGGTGCCGCAATCTACGAAGCTGTTGAGGCCATTGGGTTAGATCTGTGTCCCAAACTTGGGGTCAGTATTCCTGTTGGGAAAGATTCGATGTCTATGAAGATGAAGTGGGTCGATGAAACGTCGAAAGAGACTAAAGAAGTCACCTCTCCCTTGTCCGTCGTCATTTCTTCGTTTGCGCCTGTTGGAGATATCCGAAAGACTTGGACCCCAGCCTTACGCGGAATTGAGGATGTTGGTGAAACAGTCCTAATGCTTGTTGACCTATCTCATAGTTATAAGTCTCTCGGTGGCTCAGCCCTCGCTCAAGTTTTCAAACAAGTGGGAAATCAATGTCCAGACATACGTGATATTGACCTTCTCAAGGACTTCTTTGACGCTACACAACAGTTGCAGGAAGCTGGTATCGTTCTTGCCTATCACGATCGATCTGATGGAGGCTTATTCACCACTCTGACTGAGATGATGTTTGCTGGGAGATGTGGGGTCGAGATTATGATAGACGACATCTGCCCGAGTGCCAATATCAAGCATGTTATGGAGACTCTCTTCAATGAAGAGCTTGGTGCAGTCTTCCAAGTCCGTAAGAAGCATGAAACTCAATTTCGCTCGTCCTTTGCTACCTGTGGTCCTCCACCTGGATTGATCACTCGAATTGGCCGAGTATCAGAGAAGCAGAAACAGAATATTGCCATCTATCACAAGCATACCTTAGTGTACCGAAATTCTCGTGCAAATCTTCAGCGGACCTGGTCACAAACATCCTACCACATGCAAAAGATACGTGATAATGCGGTTTGTGCTGATCAAGAATTCGCTAACATTCAGGATGATGAAAATTCGGGCTTGTCCTGGAATCTTACCTTTGATCCTAAAGATAAGGGCCTCCCGGTTCTCACAAGCCTTAGCCAATATTCCCCCTTTAACAAAAAGCCTCGGGTTGCCATCCTACGCGAGCAAGGCGTTAACAGTCAGGCCGAGATGGCTTTCGCCTTCAACCTTGCCGGGTTCTCCGCTGTTGATGTTCACATGACTGACATCATCTCCGGCCATATATCGCTGTCCACTTTTGTGGGTTTGGCTGCCTGTGGCGGCTTCTCTTATGGCGATGTCCTTGGCGCTGGTCAAGGTTGGGCGAAATCTGTCCTATTACACGATGACACTCGGAATGAGTTTAAGAATTTCTTTGAACGCCCAGACACCTTCACTTTGGGCGTTTGTAATGGCTGCCAATTTCTATCCCGGCTGAAGGAACTAATTCCAGGTGCCCAAGATTGGCCTAGCTTTGAGAGGAATGCTAGCGAACAGTATGAAGGGCGGGTCTGCATGGTTCAAATATCCGATCCGGATCCAACCTCTCCTTCCGTTTTCCTCCACGGCATGAACGGCTCCTCACTTCCTATCGCTGTCGCTCACGGCGAAGGTCGTGCCTCTTTCGCTCTCGTTCCCAATGTAAATCCCCAGGGGTTTGTCACACGCCACTTAGCACCCATCCGGTATATTGACAACACTACACTGAGGCCTACAATGACCTATCCTTTCAACCCGAATGGCAGCCCAGAAGGCATTGCTGGCGTTCGCTCGCTCGACGGACGCGTGCTCATCGTCATGCCTCATCCTGAACGGACCGTGCTCGGTGGCGTCGCTAGCTGGTTGCCACCAGAAGCCGAGAAGTGGGGCGATATCGGTCCTTGGGGACGTGTATTTTTCAGCGCGAGGAGATGGATCAGATGATTCTTATGTGCAATCTTCTATGAGGAGTTCTTTTATACGCGCGTAAATACCAAATTGCCCTCTCAATTATATCTGGGCTTCCGAATTTGAAATTGAGCAGGATATCTAGAGAAAGTGACGGGGCGGGGGGGGAAAGAAGGGGTGAGAGGATACAAGAACCATAATGAGTTTAAAAGATCTAATGATGATTTGGTCCAGTTTTGTTTTATCAAACATGTTTGTCCTTCTGAGTCAAGTCATAAGTTGAAATTGTGGCTCTATTTCTTACTTAGATGCGTTGGATAAACTCTTCTTTCTCATGTCATTTCTTCCCTTTGCGGGGTATATGAAAAGGATCAGGAAACTAGAACACTTAAAATGAATAGAAAAAAATATTAGCAATGCAGAATTTGAACCCTTAAAAGTTCTAGGGAAGCTGTTTTAGGAAGTTTATGAAAAGGATGAATTTGGTTTGGGACGTTTAGGCTCCAGGGCTCCAGGGTTCTAACGAACGACGCTCTACTATAGTAATATATATATATACAGTAGTGGGCGGAATAGCTACTAATGCCTCTACTGAGTTACCGACTAGTATATAATAGAATGGTGCCAAAATACGGGTGTTCCGAATGAAGCAAGCGATGGGGGGCCTGGGACTCCGAAAGAATCTCCGGAAAACATCTAATGATTTCATATGAATTCATGCTTCCATGTAAACCCTGCAGATCAAAACCCTCCATCTTCTTTTTCATATTCTGACCTCTTTTCTCCATTAAGAATCCCAGATTCTATATATAGAGTCATAATACTATGGGTAAAGGATTAAAATTCATGGCCAGAAATACTAACAAAGCGGAGTTATCTAGCCCGCAAACGAAGGAAGGAAGAAGAAGGCTTTCCTGGGTCTGGGATCACGGCTATGAAATCGTCCATGTTGGTCAGATTCAGGGGACCAACCCCTACTACTGTTAATTGTATCTTGAAGAGACCTCCTGGATTGATATGCAAGCTCGTGCGAGCTCGTCGGTAGTGTGCCTACTTCAAGAAGCCTGCGGCCATTTTTCCGGTACCGTAATATATCCGTCAGATCCGTCATCTTAGAAGCTGGTAGCAGATCTGCCGTCATCATTTAAAAGAAAAATCTTTGATTTTAACAGCTTCAGGTCTTCTCTTGTAACTACGGCTTCAGCAGGCTTAAGCAAATAGACTCAGTGTATCAGAGTCTTCGGGAAAGGGGCAGGCATTATTGAAAGTTGATAAACACACAAAAATGTGAGGGCTTCTTGGAATTAGTTCGTAAATACTTATCTTGATTCATCCAAGACGGAATAAGATTGCAACTCGTTTTATCAAGCCTAAGTTCGGTGAGGACAATCCCTAGGAGAAGCCTCAACTTCGCAACGAGTCCGCATTTCGTGCAAATGATAGACGGCGACTAGCGGAAAAGTAGATAGATCAAAGGCAAGCCAAAAGTTCAAGGGAAACGCAACAGTGCTTTAGGTGTAACAGGTGATCATAATACTCGGAAATGTCCGTCGGCAAACAACCTGGCTACGGTTTAAATGATGCAACTGTAGCAAAGAAGGCCACAGGCCCCTGGCAGGCCAAGTGCCCAGATTACAGGGGGCGACAAGTTCAGCTGGAGGAGAGAAAGAAGAAAGAGAGCGATAGAGGGTATCTCTCTCAGCTGGAAGGCGGAGCGGGATTGCCAGCTCCTACCAATACACAACAGACCGACCCGCAAAGGAACCCTCAAACCGCAGCCAAGGCTGCGCCTGTGAGCAGGTGCTGGCAGGGAGGGTGTAAGCGTGACCGCCCGGACCGAGGGGAGAACGTACAAGATGGGCCGGCCCAAAGTCCACCCCTCCCCTTGAGCTGGTGCCTGCTACGCCTTCACCCAGGCCCCGCAGGACAACAGCCAAGTACAATCAATGTCTCGACACAATGCAGGGCCGTACGACAAGACCGATGGTAGACAACCCATCCCATTGTGCCAAACGCCAGAGAGATTAGTACTGAATATCTTACAATACAACTGTGGAAGTACCAATCACAAGTCCGCTAGGCCATTCTTCGACCGATTGGACCCGGATACCCACCATATTATCACTGTTCAGGAGCCATACTACAACACAGGGTCTAGGTCAACGTATTGCCCGCTGGGCTATTACTTGGCCTACCCTCTAGATACGTCGACAAAAGTGTGCTTATAGTTAGCAAGGCTATTATAAGCACAGTGTCACAGACATGCCAAACGGATAGAGCGGACATAGCCGTGCTAACTCTGCAGTCGGAACATGGCCAGATCAGCCTCATTAATGTGTACAATCCGAAGTAGTGGGTCACGAAGCCATACACTTTGACGACTGCCAGAGGTTAAAGAAAGCTATCCAGGATAGTATTGAGAAGGACAGAGAAGTTGTGCTATTAAGGGATTTCAACCTACACCATTCACGATGGGACGGCCTCCACTGCGCTGCTGGTGACCTTGTGGAGGAGCTACTCGCGGAGAGAGGCAGGAGTTCACGCTAGCCCTGCCACAAGGGCCTATAACATGGTGAAGAGGCGAGAGAATATCTACAATAGATCTCGTATTTGTGAGCATGGGATTGGCCCAACGGATAGTAAAATGTCAGCCACATGAAGAATAGGCCCAAACGATAGACCATATCCCCATCCTGCTTAGGGTAGAGACCGGGCTCTCCAGGGAAAGTGCCAAAGGCCCGGTGGGCGTTAACGAAAACGGATACCTCGAATTTTCGGCTGGCGGTCTGGCTCAAACTTAGAGGGAGGGTGTAAATGTACGAGCGGACTAGGCGGCAATGTTGAGTATACACTCAATATTTCTATGGCCTTTTGGTCGAGTGGTGTAGCCCGTATAAAGGCTTAGCGGGTGCGCATTACAAAGGGACAAGCTATGCCTAAAGGCAGGGGAGAATATTGTGTTGCTCAGCCGAGAGATTATAGACAACGCGGTCAGCCAAGCGTAAACGGCCATCCTCAAGGGTCTTCAGGAGCACTGCCCATTAACCAAGCCTAGCCAGTATACTCGAACCTCGTGCGAGCGCACAGAACGGCTTGGCGGCGCTTCGCTGCCAGCCAAGACCCAGCGGACAAGGCTCAATATAAAATGCTTGGGAATCAGCTTAAGAAGCAGCTACGGAAAGAAAGCCGCATATCCTGGAGGGGGTTCATGGAGGATGTAACTTTAGACGCCAGGGGAGGCCGCAACACAGGGCTTTTGCAGGCTGCGTGGTGAGCTCCCTCATGGAGCCTCCTTATATTCCGCCGCTCAGGCGGGACAACCGCAGCCCGTACAAAGAAGAATCACAAGAAAAGAGCCCAGATACTAGCGGAAAGGTTCTTTTCCCCACCGGTGGATACTGACCCGTCAGACATGGCTAGCGAGGCGGGGCTGAACGCCCCTGCTAAACGCATATATATATAGAAAAAAGGACGTGACAGCGGTCGTGATACAAGGGGTCATTCAGCGTCTCCCAAGCAAAATAGCCCCAGGGCCGGATGACATTACAAACGAGGTGCTGAAGCTCTGTCTGTAGTGGTGAGGTCTCCAGTCACCTGGCGGACATTGCCCAAGCATGCTTTTGAATTGGATACCGACCGCCCCGAGGAATTTCGGCGAACGGCAACTGTGGTTGGTGCTACGGAAAGAGGACAAGCATGACTACCGCCTACCTGGGAGTTACCGCGAGTTACCGCCCCATTTGCGCTGGAAAACACGCTCGGCAAGGCCATGGAAAAGCTGGTGGCCAACAAGCTCTCAGCCATGGTGGAAGAACATGCGCTGGCGCCTAACACACAGATGGGGACGCGAAGCAACCGGTTGCCCAGTCGGGCCTCTCCCTGTTGACAGGTGTAGCACATATGGCCGGGCCCGTAACCCGAAGTTTATCGTCTCTATGCTTAGTCCAGACTTGTCAGGGGCCTTCGACAAGGTCTCCCACGACCGCCTTCTATTGATTCTCCGAAAGAAGCGGCTCCCCGAGTGGGTTGTCAGCTTCGCTCATGGGCTCCTTACTGGTCGCAAGACACGGCTCACCTTCAGTGGCTATAAAAGCAATTTTATCGCCACGCAAACCGGCATACCGCAAGGTTCACCACTGTCCCCTGTCCTGTTCCTACTGTTTACAAGCGAGCTCCTTGAGACATTCGACAATGACTCGAGCAAGGCTATTAGGCGGGGTTTATTGACGACACAAGCCTTCTTGTGTAAGGTCCGACGGCGGCCGGGAACGGCCGGGAACTGGCTGCCCACGAGAAGTGCACGCCGCCATAGGCAAGTTTGCCCCTGACAAGTACAAACTGATAAACTTTACACGGCGGAGAAATGCAGACACTCAGGCAGCAGTCCGGATTGAGGGGTTTGATGGTGGACCGGTCGATACTCGACATATGAGTAGACAAAAAGATTAAGTGGACGAGCCATGTGCAGGAGGCCGCCCGTAAGGGGGCAGCCCAGTTTGAAACACTGTCCTGGATAGTGGTCTCTACCTAGGGCCCAAACTTTAGCATTCCTCTACACAGCAGTGGACTAGCCTACAATGACGCGTGGGTGTGAGATATGGGCTGGAGGCAAAAAGGGGATGGCACCGCCTAGCTGCCTCCTGCAACCCTCGGTGGCGCTCTAAAACAAGTGCCTGCGCAAAATCGCCAGCGCCTGCAGGCGGGCCCCAGTCAAAGCACTTGAAAAAGAGGCGGCTATTGATCCCCTCCCGTTAAATATGCGAAGTACTGCCTTGCGGTATGCGTTGAAGTCGGAGGCACACCCGGTGGTGGAGTTCACCAAGCAGGTATGCGACAGGCTGTGGAGCCGGCATCAACCTAGAATGGCGCGGCAGCTGCCACGGCCACCAAACCCGATAGAAGGCCTTCGAAATCAGGCGAGGGAAGTTGTGAGGGACCCTGCTAGGGTTTGCGAGGCCGAAGCAGAATAGCGTGGCAGGTGACGCGGCAGGCGATAACGGGCAGCTGAAACTAAAGGGGCCGAGAACAAGTGGATGCAAAAACACTGGTGGACGTCTGGCGGAGCAGTGGGAGCGGGCTTCTGAGGGGAAGCAAACTCCAGTGTGGCGGACCCGTGGAGAACCCGGGTGCCGCGGCTGCACAGGAACCTGAATAGGCGCCCGAGAGTACAATGGCCACCCTCCTTAGGACGGAGGCCATTATCTCAATGATTCTTGCACCGCGTTGGGGTACCAGAGGTGGAGACGAGATCCCTATGCGGATGGGAGAGGTAGATGCCCAAGTATTCGGTTATGTTCTGTCCTAACCTCGCTGGCAGGGACCGTATGCTGGCTGATGCCGGCACTACAGACTACGACAAGGTGCTCAACACAGGAAGAGGGCTGAAGGCAGTCACATCATGGCTTATCTGCCAGGGGGTCAAAGGGACCACTGTATTCACTGGCATAGGCCAACTATGGGAGGAGCCTCGTCATCCCCTCAGTTCCCCCCCTCACACTCCAGCGACCCAAGCGGTCGTCACCCACTCCAGTCCTCTTCAGTCATCTCCTTGGCACACTTGAATTGGGGGAGAACCCCTTGGCAGATAAGCCACGATGTGACTGCCTTCAGCCTTCTTCCTGTATTAAGCACCTTGTTGTAGTCTATAGTGTCAGCATTATACGGTCCCTGCTAGCGAGGTTAGGACAGAGCATAACCACATGCTTGGGCGTCTGCGGCATGGGTATCTCGCCTCCACTTCCGATACCCCAACGCGGTGCAAGAAGTACTTGAGACTAATGGCCTCCGTCCTAAGGAGGGTGGCCATTGTACTCTCGGGCCTATTAAGGCTCCTGTGCGCGGCACCCAGGTTTTCCACGGGGTCGGCCACACTGGAGCCTGGTTCCCCTCAGAATCCTGTTCCGACTGCTCCTTTCACCTTGCCCTCCGCCAGACGTCCACCAGTGTTTTCGTATCCACTAGTTCCCAGCCCACTCCATTTTCGGCTGCCCGTTGTCGCCACCCGTTGTCGCCTGCCGTATCGCCTGCCACGCTGCTCTGGTTCGGCCTCGTAAACCCTAATAGGATCCCTCACAACTCCCCTCGCCTAATTTTGAAGGCCTTCTATCGGGTTTGGTGGCCGTAGTAGCTACCCCCCTCTCCTATGTTGATGCCGTCTCCATAACTTGTTGTATACCCGCGTCGTAAACTCCATCACCGGTATGCCTCCGACTTCAACGCATACTGCAAGGCAGTGCTTCGCATAGTATTTAACGGGAGGGGCTCAACAGCCGCTTCTTTTTCAAGTGCTTTGACTAGGGCCTGCCTGTAGGCGCCGGTGATTTTGCGCAGGCACTTGTTTTGGAGCCCTACCAATGTAAAGTGTATCAGTTTGTACTTGTCAGGGGCAAACTTGCTCTCGTGGCGGCGTGCCTACGGAAAAAACTTCTCATGGGCAGCTTCTAGCTGACGGCAGTTCCCGTTCCCGTCAAGCCTCATACAAGAAGGCTTGTGTCGTCAAAAAACCCCAACCCAATAATCCCGCTCGAGTTTATCGAATGTCTCAAGGCTCGCTTGTAAACAGCAGGAACAGAACAGGGGACAGTGGTGAACTTTGCGGCATGCTGGTTTGTGTGGTGACAACATCGCTTGGATAGCCGCTGAGCGTGAGCTGTGTCTTGCAACCAGCAAGGAACCTATGGACGAAGCTGACAACCTTACTCAGGGAGTTGCTTCTTTCGGAGAATCCATAGGATGCAGTCATGGGAGACCTTGTCAAAGGCCCCTGACACCTAGCAAATCTAGGCTAAGCGTAAAAACGACAAACAGGTTACGGGCCCAGACTGTATGCACTACGCCTGTCAAAAGCGACAGGCAAACCAGGTCGACCAGGTCGACCAGTAGCTTCGCGGCCCCACCTCCGTGTTAGGTGCCAGCGCATGTTCTTCCACCAGGGCTGAGAGCTTGTTGGCCACCAGCTCTGCCATGACCTTGCCGAGCGTGTTTTCCAGTGCAATGAGGCGGTAACTCCCGGGTAGGGAGTAGTCAAGCTTGTCCTCTTTCCAGTACCACGGTCACCGTTCGCCGGAACTCCTTGAGGCGATATCCAATTCTAAAGCATGCTTGGGAGACGCTGAATGACCCCCTGTATCACAATCCCTCTCTATATATATGCGTTCGGCGAGGGTTGCCTCAACTAAGCGGCAGAATATGAGGGAGCTCCCGCGGCTTGCCGCGTAACCCGCCAAATCCCTATATTGTGGACTCCCCTAGCGTCTGAAGTTACATCCTCCACGAACCCCTCCAGACATGCGACTTTCTTTTCGTAGTTGCTTCTTAAGCTGGTTCCTAAGCGTTTTTTATTGAGCTTCGTCCGCCGGATCTTGGCTGGTAGCGAAGTGCCGCCAAGCCATTCTGTGCGCTCACACGAGGTTAGAGCACGCAGTAGACTATGTTTATCGAGCATGCTGACTAGGCCTGGTTAATGGGCAGTGCTCCTGAAGAGCTCCAGGAATAGCCGTTTGCACGTGGCTGACCGCGTCGTCTATAATCTCTCGACTGAGCAGCATAGTGCTCTCCCCCGCCTCGAGGCATCGCTTTTCCCTCCCTCTAAGTTTGAGCCAAACCGCCTGCCGGTAATCCGAGGCATCCATCTTCGTTAAGCCCACTGGGCCCTTGGCACTTCCCTGGAGAACCTACCCTAAGCAGGATGGGGATATGGTCTATCGTTTGGGCCCATTCTTCATGTGGCTGGCGTTTTACTATCCGTTGGGCCAATCCCATGCCCACAAATACGATATCTATTGTAGATGCTCTCCTGCCTCTTCTCCATGCCATTGCCTCTTTGTCTCCGCAAGCAGCTCCTCCGCAAGGTCGTCAGCAGCGCAGTGGAGACCGCCCCACCGTGAATAGTATAGGTTGAAATTCCCCTAATAGCACAGCTTCTCTGCCATTATCGATACTGCCCTGGACAGCTTCCTTTGCCTTTGGCAGGTGTGTGACTTTGTGGAGTAGTGGGCCTTGGGTTGTACACATTAATGAGGTCGATCTGGCCACGTTCCGACTGGAGAGTTAGCATGGCTATGTCCACTCTATCCGCTTGGCACATCTATGACTCTGTGCTTATAGCCTTGCTAACCATAAAACACACTCTTGTCGACGCATCTGGAGGGTAGGCCAAGTAATAGCCTAGTGGGCAGTACTTTGACCTAAACCTTGTGTTGTAGTATGGCTCCCCGGACAGCGATAATATGATGGGCATCCGGGTTTAATCGGTCGAAGAACGGCCTAGCAGACTTGTGATTGGCATTTCCATAGTTGTATTGTAAGATATTCAGTGATAATCCCTCTGGCCTTTGGCACGATGGGTTGTCTACCATCGCTCCCGCCGTATGGCCTTCGAGACACATTGGTTGTACTTGGTTGTTGCTGGCGAAGGCGTAGCGGGCACCAGCTCAAGACTCTGCGGTCCGAATACCAGCACCAACTCCGGGCATTACGATGGGACAGCCCCGTCCGGTGCCGCGGCCTGTTGGACGTGGAAGCTCAGGGTCGACTGGAGGGGATCCGCCTGGGTCGACTTCGGGGGCCACGCCTCCTGCCAGCCTCATCTTGCGCGTCTCCCCTTGGTCCGGGCGGCCATGCTTATGCCAGCACTCTGCTCACAGGCGAAGCCTTGGCTGCGGTTGAGGGTTCTTTTGCGGGTCAGTCTACCGATATATGTTGGTGTTGGTCGGATCCGGCACTCCCGCTCTGCCTTCCAGCCAAGGGAGATGCCCTGTAGACTCTCCTCCCCTCCAGCTGAGCTTGTTGTAGCCAGGTTGTTTGCCGACGGACATTTCCGAGTATCATGATTCACCTGCCCAATGCTCACATGTCTCTCTCGCGTGGCATGAGGCCTAGGCGTGGCCCCGCCTGTTGCACCTAAAACGCCGTGTCCGTTGGAGCGCGTTATCGTATAGCCCTGTAGGGTAAATGACACCTTCGATGACCACCTTATGCTAGACGGGCCTCCACGGTAGAGATATACACAATGAGGGACGCATGCCGGCGGGGGCGTGCGTTTCCCTTTTCCTCGGCTTCGTTGAGTTCTCCCCATGAATCCACGCGATCTGGGTGGCTGCAGATGAGGAGATTAACCGCCTTTTGCCCTTCACTGGTGTTATCCGCAGTTGTGCCGTGGTTCACCCGTACGTATCATGGGGACTGCTTGTACATACCTCCACAGTGTAGTCCTCGCGCACTTTCACGCTAAGCTCCTATCCAACATGATCTCTCTGCTTAGTGCACCCGCCTTTTGCTGCGTGGTAGCCATGGTGATGCGTATGTCGCAAGTAGCTAGGCTACAACAGCCTGGGACCGCTGTCCTCACCTTGATGGCTTGCAGCGCTGTTCCATGCACTCCCACGAGCTTGGCCGGCTTACTTACAGACACGGCCGCCCCTCCCTCTCTTCCTGCCTCCTCCCATTAGGGCCTTCTGACGAGAACCCCGGGTTTTGGGTAATGTATTGGCGTGCTGGAGGCAAAAGTGCAGCTTGATGCAGCAAGAGATTTTTCGTGTTAATTATTAAAGGCGTCGGGGTGTTGAGTTCTCTCCCGTTTTCTGTTTTATAATTAGCACATGTATTCGTAGCGACACTTTCGACTGTATTTATGATACGGTACGGTGTAATGAGTGCTGGCAAGGGAACACAGGTACTAATATATGTAGTCTATGGTATAAGTGTTTAAACTCAGGTTGATCTTTAAGCTATACTCTACATGTAGATAATGATTGTACCGCTCATGCTACGTACGAGGCAGGAAAATTATGTATAGACCAGTTGACATTATGGTTATTATACTTGTGTTCGACGCCTAGGTGGTACGCATAAGATAACTTCACTAAAAATGTAGGCGCTAACTACCTAATATATGTACTAACTATCCGGGAGTCCCCAAAGACTCCGGAGGCAGACCTAATTCACCTAGGCAGGAGTGAAATGCTATGCTAGATAGCTAGTAGCCTCAGTTGTTAGCGTATGAAACAGCTGACTTTTGCTAGGGAGTTGAACCACAGATTAAAAAAGTGGGAAAACCAGGTGTACATGGTAAAGATGCTGAGTGCGTTGACAACACAAACTTGAGCTATGGTATACTTCATTAACAGATAAATATCGGTGAATGCAAATGAGGAGAGACAAAGTACAGACTTAGGAAATCATACACGCAGACATAAGGCCACAGGGGGACCATGAGACAAAACAGACAGAATGTTTAACAAGAAGAGAGTCAAGACAAATCGACGGAACATGAGATAAGAGCGGAAACAAAAAGCGAAAAAAGAAAAAACCCCCTCGGAGCGTAAGAGAAACAGAATAGAAGGACAAGTTGTCCAGAACTTGAGCTTGGAGGCGTGACATATCCATGGTCATGTAGTTCACAAAATAAAAACCAGTTAGCACGACTAGCGTCTGGAAGATGAAAAAGTCACAGACTTTTTGGTTACCTTTCCACTGCTCCTTTTTGCTCTGCGGTGCAGTGGCGTCCATCTCATTATTGACCAACACGAATTAATTCATTCATAGGCGCCACGACTATCAAAACGGAGGAAGATTCATTAGAAATAAAGAACCCCGTATCGGCCATCCGTACCAGTTCCACTCATCGACGGATTGGTACTCCCTCTTCGGAAGATGTCGGGTGCGCACTCGGCTCCTCAGCAGTTTTCTCAGCCGATTCGTTAGTCTCTGGTTCATCGGTATTATCAGAGCCATCCACATTGGTGCCCCGGTGTAAGAAGCTTGCTTCCTTGACGGGGTTCCTGTTATGAAAACCAATAGATCCAGGATGGCCGCTGATGCTGCCAGGGATCGGCTGACTTTGAATACCAATTCCTCCATTTGTGCTCGCCGCCGGATTGTTGGCGCCGGGTGAGGTGGCCGTTAAATGAGGGATATTTTCCGGGAGCGGATGACGAGACCCGATGTTGGTTACACCGACGTCTGAAGCTTTACCGGCTTTGCTCAACGCATAGTCGCCCGAATCAAAATATTTTCGCTCCTGACGGCAAGGTTATACACGAGGCAGACAGGGAAGAAATTGGCGTTCGGTGGACTAACTTTCAATTTGTTCTGTAATAGGTCCTTTTTGTTTGGCACCTTGCCATAGAGGCGCAGGAGACGTTGTTCATCGGGGCTCAAAGACTAGGCCCAAGTTAACGCCATTAGCTCATCAATTCTAGAAGAGAAACATAGAGGCGGACTGCTCACGCTAAGGTCGACCTTCTTTTGCTGATATGGATTCATGATGGCTGGTACCCTTGTACCACCCTGTGTGACTCTTACTGGAGATGAGAGTTGCGGGGTTGAGATTGGTGCGTTGCTCAATTTGTGACTGAAACGGTGACCGTCAAATTATGACGGAAGAGGAGGAAGGATTTAAGAACAATAGCGTCCCTGGTCAAGTCTGAGCGAGAGATATATCCAGAAAATCCTGGCCGTGGTTGAACGGCAAAGCACCCTGATGGTGCCGCTGCTGTTGCTTGGCACGTCCGATAGAAGCGGACTATTGACAAGGATGGTCGGAGGTAGCTACCGGTTCACCCGTCACACGGATCAAACATCAAACTGGTGTTTGATAACAAGTGGAGAACCATAGAATAGACGATAGAGGGATAACACCCAAGGGTAAGCCACAAGACGGGGATTGAAGAGGGTACAAACGCTTATTCTGGAGAAATTCGCAAGAACAGGGAGCGGGAGGAAGCGAAAAGGGGAAGTGGAGGTTGAATTCGTGAGAATGAGAGAGTGAGAGAAAGCGAGCATGTAAGAGAAGGGAAAAGACAGGGAAACGATGAGTATCGTTGGCTCGAGGAAGCGGATTTTCGATATAGGATAAAGCATCCGAATCGGGTCACGAGAAGATCGTGACCAGGAGGGGAAAGGGGAAGGTTTTGATGGGACTTGGTGCCTCAGGCATAAAAAACCTTGGCGTTAGGTCACCCTGCCTATCATAGTTTAGGGCCCTACGATCCCGAACTTATGCGACCAGAGTAGTAACGGACGGTTACCTCGTCTTGTCCGGCTGCGGGTTGCGTCGTCCGAGACTTTTGGTACTTACTTAAGTGAGGAGGCAGCCGTTGGCTTTCTAAGCCCAATTTTGTTTACGGCGATCAGATTATTAAGTTATATATTGATTTCAGCAACTACATATGTTTAACGAGCCTTCTCGGGATTAGTGCTATATTAGGCTTAGTATGCCGTAACCGGCGGTTGCCTCCCTACTGATATAGTGACTCATGAGGATGACATTTTGTTTTGTAAAAAAGATGAGTCTTAGTCCTGATAGTAGTACTCTAGGCTTCTTTTTATCATTTCAGACCAGGTGCTCTGTAAAGACCGCTATAGTAGTTCGGCGAGACATTGATCTTCCATAAGCAATTTTTCCAGTTTATTCATCTAATATACCAAAATCTTTTATTGATATTATGGGCTAAAGAAGAAGCAGGCTTTCATAAGACCGAACCCTAGAGAGCTAAACATACACCAAGAAGTGCTTCTCAAGCATTCTCAATGTGGGTTCTGGTGTCACCGTGTCGTGGGTCGACCCTTACACCCTATAATTAGTTAGGGCCAACACAGTAGTTACTGGCGCCTGGCGTCCCGCGACAGTGGCACATATTGATCCACAGATGCCGTTGTATTTTTTGAAGCCGTTCCGTCTCAACTTGAGGCCGATGGTGCTAACGGGATGACTTCTGGCGGTTACATATTCTTCCATCAGCGTTCTTTACGTCTTTGAGATAGACCTTTTCAAACGACTTTATCGAACTAAGATGCAAAAGACTAGTGGTAGCGGTGTGCTAGTTAGAGAGCGGATTTGTGGACATTGAAACAGAGATGTAAAGAGGAGGTCGCCAGGCGAAGGTTGAAAGTCCAGAAAGTTTGAGCCTTTTCAATAGGTTTTCGTTGTGTGGAACTGGAACAGAAGTAAGTACCATCCGTACTATCAATGACTCTCCTTCGATAGTACTCTAGTATTATTATTGGAATGAATGGGGGTTGGAGTAAACCAAAATGAGTCTAGAGGATAAAGGCAAAGAGCCTATATAATCGACAAATTTTCTAGTCCTACCGGGTTTAGCCCTTGGCGATGTCTAATAGGAACTTTATATTAGTCGGCTACTTTTTACGACGTCAATCGACGTCATGCGTAGTTAAGCCATTCCACATCTAGTTAGTCCACTCTCCAACGTATGCCGGCCTTTTTAGTCTCATTTTTTTTAGGGATTTTCTAATTCTAATGAAAAATTTGCTTAATTCTAATGAAAAAAAAAAAAAGTGGGCCGCGGGCACGCTAGTTCAAATTAATATTAACGCCTGTGCAACGCCCCATTTTACGATACGATACGGTTTTAACAGCACAGATCTGATTAAATAAAGTAATTAATTACATTAGCCGGGTAGGTCTCTAGCATGGTCCGTATCATCATCCCGATTGTTACAATCCTTTTGAGTCTCCATACCAAGCCTCTCAACATCATCGACTCTCACCAGGTTTTGCGGAGCAATCGACCGTAGGTAGGCACGCTCTCGAGCTGTACCAGGATCATACAAATCA